>MU912050.1:39026-87779 GCA_036418165.1 Cooperia oncophora
TGGGGGGGGGGCAGAAACGACCATTGGGGGGGCGGTAGGGGAGGGTCAACCTCCAAGGTGGGTAAGCGAAATTTGTTGGGCAAAAAGATTGATTCAGCCCGACATGGGTTCCCTGCTTCTGAATGCCTTACTCTCTTGGGATACCCTGCTTTTCCATACGACAAAGCTTTATAGAGCTCCATTAAATCATTTTTTTTTGAATTCAGTTGCGTCCACGGCGAACCTGTGGATGGTGAATGTGAATGTGAACAAAACTATACAGGCCGACATTGTGAAAAAGAAAAACACTGCTCTTCATTTCGACGTTATCGGAATGGATCGTAAGTTTGTTCATTTCTTTACAACCCAAGCTTCATTTTCAAGTGATAAACAGCAATTTTCACAAAGCTCATGGGCAAATGAACATGCTCAACTCGACTTGGGGTTATTTATTTCTGTATTAGAGGTTGGTTGCATTAACAACGCCGCATCCCCGCGTAAGTAGTTGGTAAGAGGAGGCCTGAGGTTTCCAGAAGAAAGACGCAACAGAGCACCGCAACAAAATTGCCCCATAAAATCAATTTGTTTTGTACAGTAATGTAATGTAATGGGACATGTTGCGCTATTGTCATTCTAAAACCAGATTATTACAACTGTGGCAAGAGGAATGAATAATTCCGTTTAGTGCTGCCGGATTTCTGGTACATTTTTATCACAGTAATTTCCACTCTGATGGTATTCCTGAAAGGCTTGAGGCCGGCGTACAAATTCGCAACTTTTTGGTTACCGATATTCCCCCTCCCCCCCCCTCTTGAACGAAAGTACGGTACCAGGAAAATGACACGTCATCATTGGCCAATTTTTAGATGAGTGGCTCGCGGTTCGAACAGCAAAATGCCATATTAAGCACTCAAATGTCCGCTACGTATGAAATTCTGCTATCGCCTCGAAAATATTGATTTATTTCTTGTTAAACGTCTCGCCGTGATGCAAAATGTCTCCGGGACTCTGGACAAAAAAATTCTGCTCTATTACCAAAAGCTCTTTCCCCCAGGCGTAGGCGCTCCTTGTATGCTAACAATGCTTGCCCACTGGTGCTATTGCTGGAAAATTGCCATTGTAAACAACAAGGAGGCGTCTTCATATTTGACAATCAAATCTGACTTCCAGTTTTCACGCAAGCAAGGTCAACTTGTCGCAGCAATGGGCCTCAGCTTTTAGCCCATATGACGAGCATAGAATTACCACTAAGCAGTAGCAAGCGTTTGCACAATATAAAGCCTGGACAGCGGGAAAGCTTGGAGTGAATCCCTTGCTGGTCCAACGGTGCTCGGACAAGCACAACCGTAACTCTCAGAAATAAAACGGTGCGGCTCTTCCAGAAATAAACGTGGATCTCTTTTGCTTGCTGCAGCATGTGCTCAATCCCCTCTAAGCTGAAACCACTCAGCTGCGATGTGGACGTTGTGCAAAATTTTGAAAATATTATGGTTAACAGTGCAGTTTGTAAGGTTTTCCATTGAAACTGATTTAAACTTATGGCCCCTCGAAACAACAAAACAGACCCTGCAAACAGATTTCCTTGCCTGTGTGTCTTTTTTAATTTTCAGACTCGTTCTATAGGATTCAAAAGTTGTTGTGTTTTGTTCTTCTGAAGCCTCAGATTCTCAGCCCTTCAAGGTCTTGGCTCCAAATGCTTAAATGGTTCCAGGTGTCCGTCATGTTCGCCAGGATATTATGGTGAATTCTGTGAAGAGATCCATTGCGTTCATGGAGAACCGAGCAGTCTTGGTAGGTTTGCTACCCTTTTGCGCATTTTTATCTCCGATCAATCAAAGAAATTCAGTGCTACAACAATAATATATATGTTTTAATTGCATTGCCCCTGCTTGAATTTACTCTACGACTCTTCATTGAATTTAATTTCGCAGCATCCTATAATAACCTACAGAGGTGTGTCACGACATTCGGTGTGGCCTCATATGCCTCAGCGCGACAAAACCGTTAGTAACGCATGTGCTCAGAAACCCTTTGTGTATGGTGGTCTCCTCGTTGCCAGCAGAAGTGTCTAAACCTCTTGCGCACGTATAGTACATATGAATTCGCTACACTGAATTTTGCGCTTTTCCTACGCATTCATGTGAACGAAACCAAATGTCATGCCATACGGCCTAATCCAATGTGCTCTGCAGGGTCGCCTTCAGAAGGGTATACAGTTTTGTTAACTGAGGGGCTTGTTAGAAGGCTCTATTTGGCTCGGCGCGAATGCGTTCCCCACTCGTTGTTGAAGCGAGTAAGTGACAATGATGGTGGGAAACAGGATGGCGCCCAAACCAAGCCCCTGTCACACACCATCCGTAGAAGACTGTGGGTCCGTCCATCTACTGTTAACTACATGGTGAGAAGGCTCTGTTGACTAGGTATGCGCGATTTGGCTCGATCCGGTTAGCTGCAGTATTTTACCGCAGTTGAGATACTTGAGAGCCATTGGAAAGCTGTGGGTGTTGGCAGTACACAGTGCACCGAAAGACACTCGAATACGGTCCGAAATTCTGCATTTTCCTCACCCTTGTGAAAACAAGTGGCCTTGCCTTTTTAAAACAGAAGAGGTCCTCGTCTCGATCATTTCCGATAACAAATCATGTTCACTCTTTTGCAGTAGTTCATCCAGAAATTCACGATCGCTATACTATACGGGAGGGGGGGGGGACAAAGGACGAAAAAGAAGACACTTTTCATCCTTGACATTCATTCCGCTATAAGTTACACTTTATCGAATTCTGATGGGGCATTTCCACCACCATATCCAACATCATATTGTACACTATCATGACACTCCGCCACAGCCCTCTGGACGAGCGCCATCGAGAGATTCTGCACCCGACCGTGATTTGATTGGCCCGAGTTCAGCGAGATCGTTGATTTCTCCATCACCTATAGACCACCCTGTTGAGCTCCGCTCGGACCCAGTATTCGGGAGGGGGGGGGGTTAGGTCTGGTGACACACTAAGATACTCGTCTTCTTCAGTTTCACAACGCCCTTGGATTCCTAGTGGGCGAGAGTTTTTCCGACGCCCTTCGATTCCACGTGCTGGCACTCAATCCTGTAGCAGTACGAACTTTCCAAGATGGTACAGGCAACGACATGAAGGCAGGATATTCACCACGAATCGATCGATGTAACCGTCAGCGCTCAGCTTCAGTCCGGAGTCCACGAAGAAAATATCGGTCCTCACATTCCAGGAACTTCCGGTGAAAACCACCAACCCACGCTTTGGCGACTGCGGTGGAGATGATATCCTGGACCGTAGTGGCGTTGTCGGAACTGCTTGATGTTGGAGGTCTCCCAGATTGAGAGTAGTGGTCTCCAGGTAGCTATCCATGGGTGGCTCCATACACGAAGTTTCGTAGTTGTTTGGATTTGACGTGAATTCCAAAGATCTTCTCCAGTCAGGCTGCGAGTGGAGATGACTTCATATTTTGGTGTACATGAAGGTGATGGGCGAGAGCCTGCTCCTGCTTATCGAGGAACTTCTTGGGTATTTTCAGCGTGCTCGTATCCACGTCCTCTGTCTGGGCTGCGAAAACTTTGCTGATATGTGACTCGGCCGAAGTGTATTCGTTTGCCCCCCCCCCATATACTGACCCTTTAGCCGTGATAGAGTGCTTCGTAAGTGCTATCGTTTTAATGCTAAGTGCTGTTGCAGCTGTACTAATTTTCTTCCTGTTTCCGTCTGCTACTTCTTTAAATAGTAACTTTGCCAAGGGTCTTTAAATAGTAACTTTGCCAAGGGTCTCTCCCATTACTGACAGGTGCTATCGAGCAAGTTTGAAGAACGTCTCTGATAATTTAAAAGCATGTTCTACTTGAGCAACATCTTTGCCCTAGACCTTAGAAGTTACGAAAATAGCGCTTAATGCCAGTCAGGCCCAGCTGTGCTCCGATTGTGAGCTGTTTTTAGTGAGTTTCTCTTTGTTATGAACAAGCTCTGAAATACTAAGCGGTTAGCCACACCCTAAGGGTTGAGCGCAAACTATGCCCTAACTACTAAATTTTAATGTTTCTTGTTTATTGTCTATTCAATTTGAATGTCCGATTTCGGGACAAGAGGGTAAGTGGATTGAGTGGGTGAGCAGTCCGTGTGAGTTGTATTTATGTAGTAAACGGTATCTCACTAAAAACAGGCTAAATAACTTCAGGCCTGACGAAGGTGCTACGCACCGAAATATTGCAAGATAATATATTTTTTGAAAAAACCTTTTGAGACTTTTGATGTCTTTTGAGTTTTTCGAATGGAGTTTCTCATTGTTGCTACACATTCAGATAAAAAAGAGTCTTCGGGACAGCAGAATACTCCAGTGTCTATACACATGTAATAAGGACAAGCTTATTGTATCTTTTATTTTTCTCTCAGCGTGCCCTATTGAAACATTGCCAACAGTCGATATAACGATTGGCACCGCATATGTACGTGTATCTCCCAATTTCGGCGCCGTCGTTCATAGTCCACAATATACACTCGGAATCCCTGAGACGAGGTAGGCGTGGCTGCGTACTTCAACTAAACGTGGCGGTGACTGTGCTTTTGGTAAGACAATTTTATCTGTGACAATTATGGTCATGTCTTTGTCCAGCTCACAACAAGGTGACAGTTGTCTCAAGTTGAAGTATTCCACGAATAACCCATCCTATACCATGTCTAAATGCTACGCCCACTCCATCTCAGGGATAAGGAGTGTACCTGGTGACGTCTATCACTGCCTAAATGGTCCGCCTTGCAACAGGTCACGGTGCTGATCATTTCAGCAAAAGAAAAATGAGTGCTTTAATGTTGAGCTATGACCTATGGAGAATGCTAGAATCACCCCCAAAAAAGAGGGTTTTGTACTTCATTCCTAATGGTTTCGCCGAACCAGTTCTAGAAATTTTCCGTTGAGTTTGCCACGAATTGAGTTTATGCAGCTCAGGGACCTTTTTGTGCTACCGTAGGTGACGTTAGTGGTACAGACTAATTTTTGTTTTGCAAGGTTCAGTACTTTGTCCAATTACGCGCACAGACTTTTGTCTACATTATGATGATGTCCAAATTTTCCAAAATTTTTTTTTGCCAAATTCCGTATCTTTTGATTGGTACCACTGAACATTCTTCAGAAACAAAATGCGAGTGCGAAGAACCGTATTCGGGCACTTTCTGTGACGAATTGAGCACGAAACAAGTCTACAGCTACTATAATCGTCGGGTACGTTGCCATAAAGTTTTATGTGACTGCGGACGAATGACAGATATGCGTTAATTGTGCACCTGTAAAACAATTTAGCGTAGTAGACATTTTGTTACGTACCGTTACGCATGGTCGACAAATCATACGCACTTTTCTCACACATTGAAAATCATGGGGTCGATCGGGAGAAAGATCAAGGTCGAACTTCTCAGCCATGTGATGGTCGTTTCATGGGTAATATTGGGAGAAAACGAGTTATTGTACCACCAGAACACCATAACTCTTGGAAAAATCGGGTCCTACAGTCTGATTCACCTGAAATAGAGGTCCTTACGGTATCCTTATAGAACAGAGAGATAGGGAGAGAGCGAATTATGTCAGGGAGAGAATAAAATGCCAATCCTGATTTCCTTACTCCAGAGTCTTTTCTCTGCACTTTGCAGCTCAATTCAAGCACTGTAGAATGTTTACTGTAAATAGAATAGCAAGAAAGACAGTTCGACTCTTTTCATGGGTCGTTCCTTAGGTTCTTTCCGATTTCCGGAACTTCCGTGAACACTTCCTTTCCCCGCTTCCAATGAGCCTGCCTTACAATAGCCGGAGGTGAATAAATGTAGCAGTCGGCTTGTTTTTCGTACTGCTCTATGACTGCTCAAGGATAAATTGCACAATTACCTATGAAGGAGGTAGTTTCCACGCATTGAATGAGTCTGCGGCTGTAGCAGCATGCCATTTTCCCCCGTTAGAAAGTGCACGGGAACGGGGCTCGAGGGTAGTTATTGCCGGCTGCCGTCTCCCGACTTCGTCAGCACTTTCCTCTAGGGTACTATTCTCTAGTTGTAGTACTTGCATCAATACCAAACCCGCAACGAGCAGTTAGCTGTAGGTAAGAGTCAGAAGTGAGAGGCCGCAGCTAATTAGCGCGTTGGATGTGGTTGATGATTAATGATTTACTATCGCCAAAAAAGATGGTCAGGGTTGTGGCTGACCGCGGTGGAGCGGGGGTGGGTGTCCATTCCCTGCAATACTGTTTCCGGTGCAGTTTTGACCAGAGAAAGTGGCACATTACTGTAGCGGCAGCCCCACTCACCACGAACGTGGCGAGTACTGGGACCCACGAAAATGAGCTTACAGTTGATCTTCAAGAACACAAAGAACAACCGTGCAATCACGGAAAATTTCCAATAAAAGTCCTACACACTCCGTCCCGCTTTCGTGGATTTAGTAAATGTTTGGAGATTTTGTGATGAAAAGAGCTCGTAAGCAAGGTACCTTTATGTCACACGTGTCTATGTTGCTTGGGGTTTCATACATGTTTTACACAACGTAGTGGCTTTGCTTTTCTCGTCTTTGTTCTAGAAATGTGATTTCTCAAGTCACTCTCCCAATACTTCATTCGCGCAGGGCGGGTATTCCTTGGTGTACAGAAAATTTCCCCTTACTTTCAGCATGTTAGGCTACACTCACAAAATCTGCAAGTAAAATCTGAAGTCAATGATCTTATCGATAACAACTGCATTATCTATTTAGTATACTATTCCGAACACCCATTTTGCTCCTTACTTGTAGAGGAATGCAGTTGTATAGAATGATAACCAGGGTGATACCTGATAGAGTGAGAGGCTATGGACTGCTGCCAATTTAACCGCAGCATTTACCTGGCGCAGAGTCCTTCGTCGGTGTGAGTGAAATGGCGTTGTCAATACGATCCCCCCCCTCCGAACGTGCCGTTACCACTCTCTCTCTTCTCTCTCTCCCTCTCTCTTTCTCTGTTACGACA
Source organism: Cooperia oncophora (assembly GCA_036418165.1). Classification (NCBI taxonomy): domain Eukaryota; kingdom Metazoa; phylum Nematoda; class Chromadorea; order Rhabditida; family Trichostrongylidae; genus Cooperia; species Cooperia oncophora. The sequence continues at coordinate 46,009 of MU912050.1, forward strand.
GTCCCTTACAATACTCACGCTCTGACCGATTTTACCCAGAACTCCACCTCCATGGAGATGGGGGAGGGGGGTGGGATGAAGAGTAGACATCTCTGATCAGTCTCATAGAAATTGTTTTGCAGTACCCCAAACCATGGCGAGTATATAACGCGCTTGAACCGTTCAAAATGCAGCAATGAAAATGTTATTTAGAGGGTGAATACGACCCATTAGGTTCCGTACAACGGTGACGTACTCTGATAAGAAGTTTCGCATGATTTTGCTCGAAGTGTGACTACGAGCTAGTGCATGTACTTGTAAAAATCTAAATGGACAAGATACATGGTATTTTCAGGTATATTACTTGGGACCATTAGGAGCATTGTCTTTAATACCAATGTGTCTTCTCTATTTTGGATGCGAACACATGGCAAAAAAGAGAATGGTAATTGTGCTTCATTTTTTTTTCTCCGACATATGAAACTTATGAATTGGCCAAGAGACTTTTCGCAAGCGAACTGTTCTCACGGAGCAGTTCTTTCGCGCTCCGTGGAGTTTTTTTCCCCTATTCGGGGCAACTGAGCCGTATTGTTACAAGTCAGTGGGAGGAACTTAACTCGGCTTTCTATGCTTTCTTTGCCAAAAAAATTGTCCGGTCGAATGCGAAGCCTGCGCTGTTGGTAGGGGCTGGAGAGAAAAAGAGTATCTTTCCATGGCGCTCCCTCCCTGTCTATCAGTTTGGTTGCACCAATGAGAAATGCTGGTGGCCCCTCTGTCTCAGCCCATAAAATCAGCACGGACTGCGCCTTTGAGCGCGCTAATACTATGGTGCTCGCTATCTAACTGGCACACTTTAGAACTGGAGTCGCTTCGACATTCTGAAAGAGCTGACAAATAGTCCTAGTAATCACAAGAACGCTGAGATACTGGCAAAACTCGGACCCGGGACGGGACTCGAACCCGCATCTCCAGCTTAATGGGCGGTTGCGTAACGCTCTGAGACCATTCTTGTCTTCCCAGCTCAATGGCATTTTCCGCCGTCTCCCCCCGGTAGGTGGGAGGTGCGGGTTCGAGTCCCGTCCCGGGTCCGAGTTTTGCCAGTATCTCAGCGTTCTTGTGATAACTTTCGGAGCGCGCACTGCGGCTAACAGCAGTTATCAAACCAAAACAGCTTTGATCTTAATAATGTCACAAAATTCAGGTAAAACGGGTTGAAGAAATGCTAGGAGGTCAAAATATATCCGTCGATCAGCACGCGTTGCAACATCTTCTCATTCGAAAAGTCTCCATCGTTTGATGAACTAGTTCAGTACTAATTCTAATGTCTCCCTGTGCTAACCGTCACTCAGGCTGTTTCGATTGTTTGTTTTTATTTCATTTATTTGAGTAATGACCAGCGTGCTATTGGTTGAGGAGAGCAAACGTCTGCGGCATCCATACCTTACACTGCCAGCCCTTATTGAGCTCTCAATGCATCCTATCAATGGCAGTTCCTTATTTGTATTTATTGCATGAAATTTCGTTACGATTTACGTTACTCGTTACCAGTGTACAGCTCTGGCCGTTGAAAGCCTTATAGGTCTTGTTGTGCCTCACTAATGATCTTCGCTCTCGAGCTTAGGTGGCTATGTAGATCGTTTAGCGGTGACTATGCATCATTACTGCATATCTATACTGCATTACTATTTGGAAAGAGTTGCTGTGATTGAAATGGATATTTGTTTGTCACTAAATACTTCATTCGTATGTGAGAATAATAGAAAATAATCAAATTTTTTTGTCCGAGAATCCCTTTGCTGAAACGAATTTCTGAATTGGCTTTGCTCCTGTCCTTTGTCCGTTTTCTTGTTGTTTTGATTCCCTGTTATTGAATACTCGTTTATATACAACGCTAGATCGAGTGACTAGGTCGGATATCTCATTGTTCTCAGAAGCGGGTTGAGAAGCTACCCTTGGCGTCATGCTCCTTCTTGAAGACTTGGCTTCGTTCTCACTTATCAACATTCCTTCCGTGAAGTAATGTTCTGTCCCCCTCACAATTGTATGCTCTGCAGTAAGTTTGGGCTCTACTGCTGTTGATGGGGCCCAATGCGGTGGTGCGGCAGTAACCTTTTTCAAACTTCAAGAGGTTTCCGATAAGTTGTAACTTTCCTCAGAAACAGCACTATACAAAGCGATAGACGCGATCCTCCAGCCCCCCCCCCCTCCACCCGGCAGGAGCTAGAGTAATCCTGAGGTCTCGCGGCTTCGAATCGAAAATCACGATGAAAATTTTTGAGCGTGCGTTTTACCATTTCAGGGGCTATAACGCCGGTAATAGAAGACCAAGGTCGAACAAAACCCCGGTGAAACTATTAGTTTGTCCGAAAAGTCTTGAGAAAATTTCACACTTTTAGTTTGAAGAAGTGTGGCAAGCAAACAGCCCAGAATAAAATCATGTATTGAGTGCTATGAGAACGAGAAATGTTGTGGAGTCATCATAATGCTGGTGGTGCTCTTCTCCATTGCTGGTATGAGTTGACATTACCTGAAAATGTGCTAGCGCACACGAATCCCAACTCCTTCTAATTCATCTTCACCATTCTGGCTGCTCTTTCTGTCAAATCGGGAATGAGGCACCTTCAGCAATGCTGGATAAAAGGGGCTCAAAAATTATCTGGGCTAGGAAATCAGTCGGTCTCTTACATAGTTCAGCCTAGATGTTGCGTACGCCCCAGCAATGCGAGTGGGACGCCGTGTGGCCGTCCCACTCGCATTGCCCTGCGTGCCGTGCTCCCATCTACTGTGGAGTCCCTTTTGCCGTGGACGCCGTGTGGCCGTCCCACTCGCATTGCCCTGCTTGCCGGCCCCATCTACTGTGGAGTCCCATTTTGCCCTGGACGCCGTGTGGCCTTCCCCACTCGCATTGCCTGCCGTGTCGGTGCTCCAATCTACGTGCGAGTCCCTTTTGCCGTGGCACGTTCGTGTGGCCATCCCCACTCCCAATTGCCTGCGTGCGTGAACCGATGCTGCAGTGCTCCCATCTACTGTGGAGTCACTTTTGCCCTGTGGACGCCGTTGTAGCGTCGTCCCCACTCAGCGATTGCACTGGCTTGCCTTCGCTCATCTACTGTGGGCCGTCGTTGCGTGGACGCTCGCTGGGTGGCCGTCCCCACTCAGCATTGCCCTGCTTGCCGTGCTCCCATCTATGTGGAGTCCCATGCTGTGCCGTGGACGCCGTGGGGCCATCCCCCACTCGCATTGCCCCTGCGTGCCGTGCTCGCCATCTATTGTGGAGTTCACGTTGTTGCCGTGCAGCCGTTGGTCCGTTCCCCACTCAGCATTGGCCGCTGCTGGGCCGTGGCTCCCATCTACTGTGCGAGTCCCTGTTGGCCCGTGGACGCCAGTGTGGCCATTCCCCATCGCATTTGCCCTGGTGCCTGCTCCATAGCTTACTGGGTTTAGTCCCTTTGCCGTGGGACGCCGTGAGTGGTCGTCCCCCAACTCAGCGGTTGCACTGCTTGCCTGTGCTCCCATCTACTGTGCGAGCCCCGTGCTTTGGCCCGTGGACGCCTGTGCCGTCCCCCCCACTCAGCATTGCCGCTGCTATGCTGCTCCCATCTACTGTGGAGTCCTTGTCTGCCGTGGATGCGCGGTGTGGCCATCCCCACTTCGCATTGCCTGCGGCCGTGCCCGTGCCTCCATCTACTTGTGGACGTCACTTTTGCGTGGGAAAGCCGTTGATGTCGTCGTTCCCCACTCAGCATTGCCCTGCTGGCACGTGCTCCAATCTACTTGGCAGTCCCTGTTGCCGTGCCGACGCGTGTGGCCCATCCCACTCGCATTGCCTGCGTTAGCCCGTCTGCCCATCTACTGTGGAGTCCATTTGCCTGGACGCCGTCCGTGTAGCCGTTCCCCCACTCGCATTGCCCTGCGTGCGTGGCCTCCCATCTACCTGGTGGAGTCCCCTATTGCCGTGCGACGCCGTGTGGCCATCCCCAATCGCATGCCCTGCGCCGTGCTCCCATCTACTGTGGACGAGTCCGATTTGCCGAGGACGCCTGTGGCCGTCCCACTCCCATTTGCCCTGCCGTGCGTGCTCCCCTCTACTGTGGAGTCTCCTTTTTGCCGTTGGACGACCGTGTGGCCGATCCCCACTCGCATATGCCCTGTGTGCCGTGCTCCCCAAATCTACTGTGGGCCCCTTTGCCGTGCGACGCCGTGGTGGCCGTTCCACTCGAGCATTGCCGCTGCTTGCCGTGCCTCCCATCTATTGTGGCGTCCTTTAGCCGTGGACGCCGTGTAGGCCCATCCCCACTCGCATTGCCCTGCGTGCCGTGCTCCCATCTACTGTGGATAGTCACTTTTGCCTGGAAAGCCGTGTGGGTCGTCCCCACTCAGTGTTTGGTCACTGCTTGCCCTTGCTCCCATCTACTGTGGAGCTCCCTGTATGCCTGGACAGCCGTGTGGTGCCGTTCCCCACTACAGCTTGCAACTGCTTGCTTGGCTCGCCATCGTACTTACTGTGGAGCCCCTGTTGCCGTGGACGGCCGTGTGGCCATTCCCCACTCGCATTGCCCTGCTGTGCGTGCTCCCATCCTACTGTGCAGTCCCATTTGCGTCGTGGAACCCCGTGTTGGCCGTCCCACCTCAGCATTGCCTGCTGCCGTGCTCCGCATCTATTGTGGAGTCCCATTTGCCGTGGACGCCGTGATGGCCGTCCCCATCTCGCATTGCCTCTGCGTGCCGTGCTGCCATCCTACTGTGGAGTCCCTGTTGCACCGTGGACGCCTTGTGGTCGTCCCCACTCAGCATTGCCCTGCTGTGCCTTGCTCCCATCTACTGTGGAGAGTCCCTTTTGCCGTTGGACGCCGGTGCGTCGTCGCCACCTCAGCGTTGCCTTGCGTGCCGTGCGCGCCATACTACTGTGGAGTCCTGTTGTGCTCGTGGACGCCGTGTGTGCCATCTCCCACTCGCATTGCCCTTGCTTGCCGTGCTCACCATCTATGTGGAGGCCCTGTGCCGTGCGACGCCGTGGTGGCCGCACACTCGCATTGCCTGCGTGCCGTGCTCCCATTCTACTGTGGAGTCCCTATTTGCGTTGACGCGCTGTGGCCGTCCCCCACTCGCAAATTGCCTGCGTGCCCGTGCTCCCCATCTACTGCTGGACCCTTTTGCCGGGGCGACGGCCCGTGTGCGTTTCGTCCCCACCTCCCACGTTGTTTCTTACCCTGCGTCGCCGTGGCTCCCATCACTGTGGAGTCCCATTTGCCGTGGACGCCTGTGGCCGTCCCACTCAGCATTTGCCCTGCCTTGCTTGCGCTGCTCCCATCTGTTGTGGAGTCACCTGTTGCCGTGGCACGCCGGTGTGGCCATCCCACTCGCATTGCCCGTGCGTGCGGTGCTCCCATCTGACTGTGGTAGTCCCATTGCGGTGCGACGCTCGTGTGGCCGTTCCCCACTCCGCATTGCCCTGCGCTGCCGTGCTCCATCCTACTCTCTCGCTCCCTTGCCCGGTGGACCGGCCGTGTGGTCGTCCTGCACTCAAGCATGCCTGCTGCCGTGCCTTCCCACCTACCTACTGTGAGCTCCCTTTATGCCTAGCACGCGTGCGGCCATCCCCACTCCGCATTGCCTGCTCGTGCTCCATCTACTTGGAGTCCGCTGTTGCCGTGGGACGCCGTGTGGTCCGTCCCACTCAGCATTGCACTGGTTGCCGTGCTCCCATCCTACTGTGGAGCCCTTTTGGCCTGTGGACGCCGGTGTGGTCGTCCCCACTCGCATTGCCCTGCTTGCCGTGCTCCCACTCTACTTCTGGAGTCCCATCTTGCGTGGACGCGTGGTGGCCATCCCCACTCGCCATTGCCTGCGTGCGGCTGCCTCCATCTACGGGTGGAGTCCCATTTGGCCGTGGACGCCGTGTGGGCCATCCCCACTCCGCAATTGCCTGCGCTGCCGTGCTCCCATCTACTGCTGGAGTGGCACTTTTGCGTCGGAAGCCGGTGTGGTGCGTCTCCCACTCAGCGCTATGCACTGCTTGCCTTGCTCCCATCTACTGTGGGAGTCCCTTTGTTGCCGTGGACGCCCGTGTGGTCGTCCCCACTCAGCGTTGCACTGCATGCCTTATCCTTCCCATCTACTGTGGAGCCCTCTGTATGCGTGACGCCGCGTGCCAATCCCCACTCGCATTGCCCTGCGTTGCCGTGCTCCCATCTAGCATGCTGGCAGCTCCCATTGCGAGACGCCGTGTGGCCGTCCCACTCAGCATTGCCCTGCCTGGCCGTGCTCCCATCTAACTGGGGCAGTTCCCTGTTGCCGTCGGCACGCCCGTGTGCGCATCCTCCACTCGACATTGGCCCTGTCGTGCCATGCTCCCATCTAACTGCTTTAGCTCCCTGGTTGCCGTGGACGCCGGGTGTCGTCGTCCCCACTCAGCCCCGTTTGCCACCTCGCTTCTTGCCCTCCCATGCTTGTCTGTTGAGCCCCTTTGCCGGGACGCCGTGTGCGTCATCAGCGTTTGCACTGCTTTGCCTATGCTCCGACCATCTTACTTGTGGAGTCCATTGCCGTGCGTACGCCTATACTTCGCATTGCCGCTGCGTGCCGTGCTCCCATCTACTGTGGCGAGTCCCTTTTGCCGTGACGTCTCGATTGTGCTCGTCCCACTCAGCATTGCCCTGCTTGCCGTGCTCCCATCTTACTGTGCGAGCTCCCTGCTGTGGCCGTGGACGTCGTGTGGTCGCTCCCCACTCAGTGTTAAACACTGCTGGCCTTGCCCTCCCATCTACTCTGGAGCCCCTTTTGCCCCTGGACACCGTGTGGCCCTCCCCACTCAGCGTTTGTGGCCACTTGGCTTGCCTTGCGTCCATCTACTGCTGCTGTGGCAGCCCCTTGTTGCCCGTGCTCGACGCCGTATGTTTGGCCATTTCCCACTCGGCCATTCTGCGTGCCGTGCTCCCTTAGCTACTGTGGAGTCCCATTTCCGTGGCACGCCGTGTGGCCGTCCCACTCAGCATTGCCCTGCTTGCCCGTGGCTCCCATCTATCGGTGGTGAGTCCCTGTTCCGTGGACGCCGTGTTGGCCATTCCCCACTCGCATTTTGCCCTGCGTTGCCGTGTCTGCTTCCTCATTATATGTGGATTCCCTGTAGCTGTGGACGCCGCTGCATGGTCGTCCCCACTCAGCATGTGCCCTGCTTGGCGCGTAGTGCTCCCCATCTATCTGTGGCAGTTCGCCTTTGCCCGTGGACGCCGTGTAGGTCGTCCCCCACCTGACAGCTTGCACTGCTTGCCGCTCCCATCTACTGTGGAGTCCCTGTTAGCCTGTGGACGCACTCGTCGTGAGCCGATCCCCACGTCGCACTCTGCCCTGGTGTGCCGTGGCTCCATCTACTGTGGAGTCCCTTTGCCGTGGACGCCGTGTGGCCGTCCCCACTCAGCATTGCCCTGCTTGCCGTGCACTACAAAATCTTTTATGAAAGTCCATCATTCAGAAAAAAGTTCTTTTTTTGCATGTTTGGAAATGTTCTCGCGGCTGTAAGGGAACCACCGCCTGCGTGCAAGTTGTCGCCCTTTAGAAGAACATACCTTCGTTCATACATGCCTTGTGGTGTACAATTTGAACAGATTGTCAGTGTCACCTGGAGAGTACGCAGTATAACGAGGGTTCTCGCTCAATTGGGTCATCCCCAATATCACTTCATTATTTCTGCTTTTAACACCTATCCCGCTCTCACGTCGTTACAGTTTTGTTGGCTTCTAGATACGGCTCGCCCTTTTCTCAGAGCCAAATACGACACCTCTATTGGGGAACCCTAAGCGGACGCTTGTCTCTAATATGAATGGAAGTTAGCTCCAATGTGTTTGATTTTCCCATGTGAGTCAGTCACTAATTTCCTGACCTTGGAATAGAAGCTTTGGTGAACGACCTCTGGACTGTAAGCATTCCTATGCTCGCATGCTCGAAAATACACTACCTGCTGCCTATTTGTTATCACTCCTGGAAAATAAACTTTTGATTGAGGCAGTCCAAGCCTGGAAAGGGAGTTGCACCTCAACTGGTTCCCAGCAACAATTCAAGAGGATTGCTTCCCTGCTATATCGCCAATAACGCACAAGAGCTGTTCGAAGGTAGTGCTACGAAAGCTGCTGTGCTCGCCACCTCGCACATTTCTCATGTAAGAGTTATTGCAGATATAGCGGATCTGCAGCCTCCTTTTTAAGAAGATCAGTACTCTACAGCTATCAAATATGGCAACAGTAAAAGTAAGTGGTTGTCAGACTCGTACGATATTTGACCGTGGGTCAACTTGCGCCATTCGTCGAACAGCCGTCCTCATCGAAACGCTAAGGCCTTGAAAATTTTCAAGTGGCAGTCATCATACATTTTGTAACAAGAAAACGTGAAATGAGCGTTCTCCATCCCTTTGAGCGAGAGATGGGATTTACAGTGGTGAAGTGGGTTGAGGAATTTTTAGATCAGTTCGTTGTTACTTTGTGGGAGTCCAACGACTATATGTGGTTTTCCCATTGATTTTCTAAGGATAAGGCGCGCCATGTGAAGAGCCCCATATACACTTGTTGTTGGAACTTGTATACTATATACTGTACTTGTATACTAATAACTTGTATACTATAAGTATATATAACTTGTATACTATAATATACTTGTTGGAACTTTGTTGTATACGGTCATTAGTACTGATTAGATGAAGACTCCCAGACGTTTAGTTGGCTGATTTCTTTTTTTCGAACAGTATTTTTTATGCTACCGAAGTATTCCGAAAAATTGCCAGGACTTTTTGGTCACCCTGTACTATCACGAACTTTATGTATCACATTCATCAAGAAGGGGATAACTAGCGCCTGGTTGACTTTTTACAGGTGTTTCAGAACTGGCTAACGAGAATTTCGAGCGTGCGCGAAATCTTCCAAGATTGGTAGTAGCAGAGCGGTGAGGTCAAAAACAAGTTCCGCCCTCATGCACATGGGCGGTACTTGTTTTTGACCTTACCGCACTGCTACTACCAATCTACTGCTACCGTCTGAAGGACCCCGCCCTACAAGATCAGCGCAGGAATCGCCTTCAAGCTCGAATATGATCTCGGACTAGTTGGGATAGATCGTACAGGTTCAAGCATGCTTTTATGGAGTCCAGCTCTTCTACGAAGGTGCTACAAAGTTGTTACTACTTTTGAATTAACGACTGGCTTCCCAATAAATCGGTCACTAATGGGATGGAGATACTGTGCTCTATCAAGACACTCCCTTCCACTGGAGTGGGCGACAGAGCTAGAAACACTTCGGTGAGGTCTGCAGTCACGAATTTCCATACTCAGAGGAAGATCGTTTTTTGTATGGTCGATTAGCGATGCCATTGGGGAAAATTTTCCCAGTATGGGACCTTCTACCTCGGAATTTCTTCTTCTGGTACAACCATCCCCCCCCACCTTCTCCGAACCGACATACCATCTTCTCCGACTTTCTCAATTTCCTTCCACATTTCCGGGGTCACCGGTGCTTTTTTCCCAGAACTCTTCAGTTTTCCATCAAAAGACTGCAGTCATGCGTAGGAAGGGGGAGGTAAGAATGCACTTGAAACAAAAAAAATTGAAAGTCAACAACAGAAAACGTTTTTCTGAAAGGTAAATGCGACCATCCTCGCCGGCGATCCCCTACACGAAAGTGCCCTGGACTGTATTCCGTCTGTAGACACAAAACTCATGATGAGTCCTACGACTGGTCCCTTTCACTCATGTACTGTCAAAGCCGATAGGAATGCTTGAAACGGAATACTTTATTAAGGCAACAATTGAAAGTGTCATGAGCTCATTATTAAGGCCATTATATGCTGCTATTAGTTCCTGTTGAGAACGGTTAGCTAGTTGACAGCATGGGCATCGTAAGTTTTGATTGGAAATATAAAAACCACAATTATTATTACTGTTAGCATTATTACCAAGTTAGCGTTAGATAAGCATGGCAAGTAAAGGCATGAATGTTGATGAATGGTAATCATTTGGTGGTCACTGCTCGATAGCTAATTCAAGTAGTGGTGAAATACGTTTTTCTGGTCCTGCAAAGCAAAGATCTTGGCAGTTCTGCTCGTACTGTATAGGCTGTTCCTCCATCTCTTCAGTTGGAGAGCATCTCGGGTAATGGTACGGTATGCAGATGTCAGATCCACGCTAAATTACAGTACAGTTCAAAACACTCGTAAATGGTTAGTCCCTCATTGGAATGAGCCAGATGTCCGATGTACATTCAGAATTGCAATGGAATCTGGATGTGCTTTCAACCCTTGTGTTTCCTCTCGGAGCCAACTAATGTGTAAGTTGTGTAGGGTCCTGATTTTGCCAGAGACGCTACACATCGGCCTACTCAAACTGAATGGAAGATCCTGCTCTACACTTGGGCTCAGAACTAGTCCTTCAAACTTCCCATGAGCAGAAATGGGGCCACTCATCATTGTTCCACTTCCGTCCCCATTTCCCAGGGCGTACGGGTTTTAATTAGGGAAATGTTCTCCTCTATTCAAGATATGAAACCTGTCGTGTTAATGGCCTTTCTCGTAAAGGCCGAATGTAGTCCTAAAGTGAGCGACCCCATCTAAATCTGATGTTGAATTTGATGGTGAGTTCCAGGAGCGGAACGGAACAGGCTTCAACCGCGCCATTATAGTCTTGTTATAGTCCTGTTCGCCGCTGATGATGGGGTGTGTCATTGCAGCTGGGTTTGGCGCGCCGCCACCTCATCCTAAACCAGCTATTGAAGCGGGTAAGCGAAAAGTAGTGGTGGGAAAGCACTGACACGATCGATATGATGCAGTCTTGTCGCTTGTCGAAAGAGAACAGAGGAAAAACAGGGTGGTGACGCGCCAAACGCAGCCGTGCTGGCATGCCCCATCATCCGCAGGTAACAAGACTACAATTAGAATCTGCGACTGGCGGTGTCATATTGGCAGCAATTAAGCAATTAACGCTCCCAACGATTAACGTGGTAGGTAACGATGGTCCGTAATGCAAAATGTCCCATTGCACCCCTACCCCCTCCCCCTTCCCATTCCGAGAAATTGAATATCGAAGAAGCCCCGTAGTCGCCCCAGGTCTTGGTACTATAGACCATTGCATAGTGTACGTACAGTAAATAAATAAACGTGTAAAAAACGTGCACAAGATCGAGGTAAAATTCCATCTTACGTACTGGTCTGTAATATCTTTTGACAAGTTTCGGTGGTGAACCATCAGAACATTCATTTCGAGTAACTTTGCAGCATCGTCTGTTTTCCATGCCTGTAATCAATTGGTTTTTTTACAGGCTGCTGGATCAATAAGGAATGTTCACTAATCGAAAAAGGTGTTGCTGTGTACGTTCGAACACAGTCACATTGCCTTTCATGGACCTTTTCACCGACGCTAGAGGTGGCCTGAGGGATGAGAGGTACGTTTTCATCAACAAGAATGCTTTTGAGAAGGCAGGAATATCCAGTACGGGGTTACAAGTAATGAGATAAACAGTGAGCTGCAGAAGAATTCAATCTACAAGCTGTAAATCACTGCAAGTCACTGTTCAAGGCAGTACAGATCTTGTTGAGTACAGAACTTCACTTCCTTTACGAGGGACACCTTACGTTTGGGCTTCCTTTCCTTCTTGGATCCAGATAAGACGTGGCACTTTCTTTAAGTAGTAGAGTTGAGCTTGAGAATCTACACGGCAGCAGGAAACGAAGAGGTATTCATCACAAGTACAATATTCCTGACGGGCGTAATCACCTAATGTCCTGAAAACCCGTCTTCAGGGGCAGTATGATTTCCGGAATACGATTATCACATCCGCCTAGCCACGGAAGGCAGTTCTAGGGCAGTTTGGGAAACGGCGGGATAAGGCAGAATCCTTCCTGGTCGCTTGCTAATCCTTCTATTTGCTGTGGTTTAGACGGTTAAGCAACGTTACTTCCCAGTCGCGGCATCACAGTACGACTGACTGGCTTTACCTCCCAAGTCACCTTTTTCTGTGAGGGAGCGACTGGGAAGTAAGGCTTTGTACCCCTGATCAGGTCCACCATGGAAAGTACCACGATCAGGGGATGGATGGAACCAGATACAGACCAACATATCATGTAAGCCCGTTTTTTCCTCAGTGTTAGCTCCCTTAGAGCTTAATGCACATGTGATGTTACCGTTTGGGGGTTCAAACACCACCAAACACCAAATTCTGACGAACTGCATGTTCTCTTCCAAAACAGGGGTAGTAAAGTGCAAATAGTGCCAGGGCCGATGGATAAGTAGTGATCATTTTCGTGGAATTGAGTGTCCCCTATGGGGGTACCAGTAAAAGGACTTAATTCGATCGCTCACTTATCACCTCAGTGTTACTAATGGAAAAAAACTCCAAGTGATTGAAAGAGTTGTAACGTTTTATCTATTGCAAAGGTCTACATAAGGACTACGGGCGCTTGGAATACCGTAATCCCCATAAATCAATCAATAAGCGGGAGTTCAGGTTTCCCATTAACCCGTGTTATCGAATTTTTGGCTGAGATCTCCGACGAAGATATTTGGGGAGCGGATTCATCCCATGAACGGTTCGTACGACACGTGCCACATTCATCACAAAATGTCAGACGATTCGGGAAAGAGGGTGTCTGAACTGCTGGAATCGCCATAAAACTACGCGTCGTACATAGGCTTAATACGACGACCGACACCGCTGCATTAGGTGGCCAATGTGAAGGTGAAATTTTAGCACTAGTTTTTTTCGCCCGTTTATAATGCCGCCTTTGGTAAAACAACCCCTTCTGTGACGCGTGCGGCGTATGGAATTCCACACAAAATGTTGCTCGCTGTTTTTTGTGGCCACGAATTCGTTGAATGAAATTTTACGACTTCAGAAGTCAGGCGAAAAAAGGTTGCCCCATCCGAGGATCGGGCGCGTAAACTTAATGAGATCCCCATGTTTTATGAGCCATAAGAGGCCGTGCATTTGAGGTGAATCCTCGACTGGCCTTACGCAAGAAGGGATGGCGCACATGCCGTTCGCATCTCGTCTCGCATAAGTAGAGGATCATTATTGAGAGAGGAATCTCTTAGAATTTCTAGATTCAACCATATTATTTCCATAAAGCTGACGATTAATAGCCGACTGGGTTGGAGCCTGACGAGCATTGGCCAGTTTCACTTTCAGTTTCCCCTTACGCATGTCGTGCTTAGACTTCTGGGTAAAGCGCGCTCTCAAACACCGGATCCCAAGGTATCTCGGTCTGTTTAGGTATGACTGTGCGCATTTTCCTTCGTAATCGCCACCTTAAGCCAAATGACCTCGAGGGATAACATTTACCAGATTAGATTGGAGAAAGAGATCTCATGGTGCATCTCGTATCCTCGCCCCTTCGGTTTCGAGAGGCGCTGACGAGAGTGAGTGAGAGAGAAGAGAGGAGAGAGAGAGGGTGGGGAGGGCGTCAACTAGTAAAAAGCTACGGCTAACTGTCTAAGCAATTCGAAAAAATAAAACTTCGAGTAATCTCTTAAAATGCGAACTGTGACCATTTCTTAGCTCTGACGTCATGAACTCAAGTTCAGTGTCTCACTGAAGAGGCGAGCAAGTAAGAAATAGTCATCAAACTTACAATCCAATCTCAGTATAGGTGAACGACGAATGGGATCTTCCGACAACGCCTTCAAAAAAGTTCAGATAACTTTAGGACAATACTAATCAAAAAAATTAGCTTTTCCAGAAAGGAATTTCAAACAACCTGTATGATCTCTCTTGTCATGTATAACTTTGAAGTAATCTCCGAAGCATGCTTTCTCGTGTTTGGCACGTAACCCTTCAACATAGAAATTAATTGTTGCAACTGATGGTGTTACGCTCCATATCCCGTTGATAGGGAAGGCGTGGTCGCGTGCTTCATTTTGGTAAAGACCACTCTTTTGAAGTGCACCTACGATTTGGCACAATTCTAATCATGTCTTCGCCACGCTACCATGCCCCCCCTCATGTTCGGGATATGAAAGCTATAAATATCAACGTGTAATCACGGACTTTTTTTGGCCAGTAAGGCAGTTGAGTCGTTGTTGTAGTGGTGCTTACAGTACTATTCACATTTCTCTTCAAACTAGTTGTTTCCGATGTCGATGTGAATTCGTCCATAGTGGGAGACGATGTGAAGTCTTGCATAGGCTGACTAGATCCTTCTGCAGTGCTACTGATTTCACTGATGTCTTGCGAAACTTCCGTAGTTTCACTGAAATCCTGTGGTGTTTCTGTATTCGTAGTAGTTCCCGTTGAAGTTTCCGCCTCCAGCGTCTGCTTTCCGTCCATGACTGGCTCTGTCGATAAACCAGATATTTGTGGAGTAGTGCTGTTTTGTATAGGATCTGCTAACTCCTCTGTGACCGTTGCAGAAGGCCTTTCTGATGTTGTCGATTCTAATGCGTCTGAAGTTCTTGCAATTTCTTGGTGCATACTTGTTCTTGCTGTTGTACGAAGATATTCCGTGGTCATATCTTCACTAGAGGTTTCTTCGGTTTCCACTGTAGTTGATCCAATGTCAGTATTGAATCCTTCGGTCGATGAAACTGCCGATCCTTCCGCTGATGGTGGTGCTTCCTTCGAAATGGCAGTTTCGTGTACCTTAATATCACCATCGACATCCATCGCTGTGAACTCTGGCAATTTCCTATTCACAGGAGCCTCAGTGATGCGAGATGTGGTGGTGGTGGTAGTGGGAGTCGTAAAGGTACTATAAACCGTACTAGTTGTGAATTGCAGTTTGTAAGCCTCAATTAGTGCTTTCATTAATTTTTTATTACGATGTAGAACTCTCCGAATTCGCATGTCATTCAAGGGAATCTTATAGTCGACTGCCGATTCCCTTTCTTGTGTCGCATCTTCATCAGTTGAATCCGTCGCCGTTTGAGGGTCAACGACGGTGTCCTCCGTTGGTTTCCATAGATCTTTAGCGTGCATTGGCACACGTTCTCTTGCCGGTTTCAAGTGTTTCGGTAAATCGATGGCAAGTGAGCTGACGTACTTCTTTGGCTTCACTTTCTCTTCGTCTAACCTCAATTTCCTAAACAAATCTCATTACTAAAAGCTAAGAATCGTCATATGGCAAAAGTTCTTACAAAGGGCGACGGTCTTTTTCAGTGGCGATTCCACCTCTATACGAATGTGTTGGGCCATCCTCCTGATGTAGATGTCGTTGAAGTGCTTCTATCGTCTGAGTAAGTTGACCATAGAAATTTTTGGAATGTTTCTCTCTCGATTTCACTGGGAAAACATCATTGTCGGGGTGAGCCTGAAAGTGAAAAAATCAGCTATGAGTGTTGGGGCCTTGGTGAGGGAATCTCGTGGTCTGCTACAATACTTGGCAATACCTTTTCTGGGTACCTTTCCAATCTTCTAAATTCTCACTGAACAGATTTCCCCAAAGGGTGAAAAAAAACAAGGCAAAGCTCTGTGCCTTACTTCCTCATAGACATTATCGTAAGCAGACTATTTAAAACTCCTTAGTCAATTCTAGCCCCATTTTTGCCCTACGTGCGGCAAAATTTTAATAAATCCTTTAATAAGTGGGCGGACACGTCGGGGCGGAAGCAAAATCTCATTGTATAAAAGTCCATTCAACAGTGCATATGCGTAGGATAGCCAATGGGTGAAAGACTAGTGTAAACAGGATACGCAGAGTATAATGTGTATGCTGTACTTTTAAGTTAGATCCCCGGCAAGAGCAAGGCGTGGCTATCTGCAGCAAGGCTTCCAGTGAGATCTACTGGATTCAGGGGTAGTGTACTGGGCGCTTCGCGCAAGGATTTTCAGCGAAAGAATCGAAAGGAGGGTGAGGGGGTTGAACAGAAAAAAAATGAAAGGAGCTGGGTCCAACACATTTTGGGCCAGAAATTGTTGCGCTGGGCTACCAGGGTATTCCTTTTTGATTCCATTCAGACTACGAAAATCGAGCGAAAGATTTGCACATTTGGCCAGGTAACAAGTTTGGCGTAGAAAATTGTAACTAACGCAGCATCAAAACCTTACCACTGATCGACTTGGATCCACAGCCGCCACATTTGTTGCAGGCTCAAGTTGTCCTTTTCGTAAATACTTCTTTTCAACTATCAGTCTCACAGTCTGTTTTTTGTGGCCAGAGCGACTTGGTAGATCAACAGCATCCGATGATGAACCCTCCTGAAGTTCATTGTTACAAAATGTTGGGCTAGCCCAGCATCGCCATCATATTCTTGCGAGGAGTTAACAGTTCTGGTCTCAGTGACCGCCTGAAATTTCCTAAAAGTTTTACATCAATTTCGAGGGAATATCGCCTCGGTAGGTTGCTTCAGGCCACTTTTTCAACTTTTTTGGTCAAAGTGGAAGTTATACACACTGACATAAGAATTTCGCTGAACTTTACCTGGAATCCGTTATCATCGCATTGACCCCGTAAACAGTGTAGGTAAAGGCAGTTCGCCTGATATCCTTAAGACGAGTAGGATAAATACGCTTGGCAGAACGAAATTTCGCGACCCCTAAACAGGCGCTGCATAGCGCCTTTTCCAAAGACGGTGCTCGTATAAGGCCCTATCAAGCTGCTTCATACTGACCCGGACATCCATCCGCCAACAAACGGACGACCGTACCTGATCGTTTTACTTCAATTGCCAAGTAAATATGAAGCGAAGGGATTTATATGAAGCGGCTGCGATGCTGCATGAATATATGAGTACAACCGTGCAGCCGTACCGACCGTAGCGGTTATTCACAAGACGCCTACGGAAAACTCGTCCGAAATTGTTTTCTCGAGCCATTAAGAACGAAGGCTCTTCTTCGCAGATGCTTGATCGTTTCAGTCTCTTTTTTCGCCATTTGCCCGCTATATAGCACCCCGTTAGTACTTTAGACCGAGTACCAAATTATCGTGGTGGCACTTGAAGATATTTCCTTTTGGAAATCGTGCCAATCTTCAGGAGTGCTTGCAAGACAGCGGTGTTGAGTTTTTTAGCGGAATGTGAGCATACCTTCTAATATATGGATCAAAATGCTGGGAGATAATAGGCACCTTGTGAAATTTCTGACAAAAAATGTTTTCGGAGATGCTGAACCTAACCAGAAAAACCTATTGTTCTCAGGCTTGCATTTCAAAAATCTTTGAAGATAAGGACCTCAGGGTATGCCATGAGGTAATAGAGAAAACTGCCGAGAAAAAAACCGACCAAAATCGAGCTTGCGCCCTATCTTGGGTTGCTGTGGCCTTCATTTTGCAAGAATCTATGAAATGCTGGAACATTAGCGACAAGTGCACCATAACAAAGCTGGATATAATTATCCACAAATTAGTCTCAAAAAATGTGAAAGAACTCCCCTTCTTCCCATGCTCCAATGAGCGGAAATTGCTTGACCCAGAAACCTGGCCGTGGGGAAATAGGTTCGTAATGAAGCGAAGTTACTGAAAAAGTCGGTAACCTTTTCAACCACATCGTATCACCATCTTTTCTCGATTCCGCCTTTTCACCGGGATTTCCAGTGCAGTTTTGGAAATACTGCCTACCCAGGCAAAGGAACCGGACTTCACTTTTTTGCGCTTGAAATGACTCATCATCATCCATTGAGCTTTCATTAACGAGCGAGCTTTTCGAATCAGAAGCTACTGAGTTAAAGCCCTTTTCAACAGAATTATTTGAAAATGACGTGTCCGTCCCACATGGAAAGGAACTGCAGTGACTCGCTCATCGTGCAACTGGTAGTTCTCAAAATCGTTTTATAAAGTGATAAGGTAGAGGGGAAAGTCTTCGCTGTCGATAATTCTTTCTGAGACAATTTATCGTTCTTGAAGGATTGAAGGCTTGGTTGGCCTGGGTTAAGCCGATCAGAAATTTTACCTCGGACCGCGCACGAGGTAACCTTAGCATTTGTCTCTGCACCATCTCCGCTACAAGACAAAGTGATTAATACTCAAATTCAAAATAACGCAACAAAGTAAAAGTTAAGCCGCAGTCATTAAAATGTTGGTTGACTCTAAAATGGAATGTACGATTTTTTACAACTTTGCGATCATTTCTTCTTTCTTTGACCTTTCATTAACACTCTGCGTGCACTATTGAATAACTAAATAAATGAGTTACTCATTGAATAATAATAATAGTAATAATAATAACAATAACAACAATAGTAAAAATAATAATAGCAATAATAATATAATAATAATAATAATAATAATAATAATAATAATAATAATAATAATAATAATAATAATAATAATAATATAATATATAACCGTCCTATCTTCGCCTCCCCCGTACTTCCTCGAAGAACGATTTGCTCGTCCTTTCTGCACAATTCATTTTTTCTTACTTCTTGATGCCACCACTAACACTATACTAGCAAAACTTTTCTCTCCACAAACCTACTACTTCATCCCTAAACGGGTTTCCCGAATTTTCTCTGGACCCTTGACTTTTCTTTCTTCTCATGCTTCTTTTTACTATGCTGGCTGCAAATTTGATGACCCCCAACCCCTCCTTCCTGTAAATAGAGACCGGCAGAGGGTAATTATTTGTAAGTTTTCATGCGAAAGGGCGCGTGCGAAACGGAAACTGAGCTACTTCTTTGAGTCACCCCCTCTAAAACTTGAAGAAAAAAATGTATAAAGGATTATAACCATTAAGGTACTATATAATCTCATATGAAAACTGTATTATTCATGGAGTTCCTCCATCTTGTGCATGGAGATATGACTTTGCCAGACAAGTTCGCCAAGAAGTACTTGAACATTACTCACAGCTTCATTGATTCAAAGGTCAGTCTATTCATAAAACTTTTGGTAGTGTACTTACGGCTACATGCTTCCTTTAAACCTGCGTAATGAAAACCCGTGGTTGGGTCAACTCTGCTGCCACGTTTCCGACGGTATGCTGATTACAAAAGCGTCTCGATGAAGATTTTGGCGGAAATACTATGAAACCGGGAGCATAAAGACTCCGACCTTAGTAATCAAACCCATAAAAAAAGAATAAATTGTCTTGCTTCCGCGTGGGTGGTGGAAAAAAAATTGAGAACATCTTGTATGGGAGAAAGCGCTGATCAAAAACAGTGAGTTTTCATACAGAAAGACTCATTATAATTGCCAGCAACTCGAACTATCCCTCCGCCTTAAGTGGGTAGACCCGTGCTGAACGTGTTTTCCTCCGCAGTTTTATTCGTGTCCGGCTACTTAGCCGTCCAATTACTAGTTGAGTGTAGGAGTTACTGCAGAGGATATACACACATATTAGCAAACAGTCCAGATGCAATAGTAGAAAAAAATTAGAACAGACTGATGACCACAACTTTAATAGTTTTATTGCATTTTTTATATTTGCTTCAAGATTTAGTTCTCACAATCAATACAGTCGTTGGGAAGGACAGAATCTGTGTGCTCAGTGCCTCCCCGAGGATAATTATCGAAAACATCAATTTCATCATCAATTATTCTGTCTTTCATTAAGCTTAGAGATCTGCTGATGTCCTCAATGATGCAAAGGTAGCGCGTTCCCACAAAAGGTTTAAGATCTGGGTTTACACCCCGGCAAATTCAAAGGTTTTCTCCCATAAATTAACATTCTTGTGATTAATTTCACTAATTTGCTGCAAGAATGGAGTTTTGATGCGCTCATGAGATTAGTGCGATTGTCGAGGCGATATTCCCTGGGAACACATGCAAAATACTCCAAGAACTTCAAACCAAACTGGATGTAGTACCTGACATGACGGAACAGTGCAGAAACGAGTCTCATAAAGAACAGGACAACGCCTGACAGGACCTTGCGGTTTGTCAGGCAGACCTGGACGGATCACGTCACGATTTCGGACAGCCAGAGCATAAAAGCAGGTACCATAACAACGACTCCATGTGGACCATTCGGACACTTCACAATCTGCAATTTGAAGTGAGTAACTGAGCCATTTTTTTCGAGATGTGAACCCCTTTTTTTGGACTATGGATTGAACATGTGGGTTCATTCAAGAATCCGAGAAAAGTGAGTGATTTCACATGATCAGTGAGAAAAGTTATGATTTAAAGGGTGGCTCTAAGAGCAGAAACTAAATTATTACACTTTGAAAGGCTGAGTGGCGATTAAGTGATTTTTGTATTCCTAGCTGTATTTTATGTCGCCTTAGATTGAATGTGTTTTGTGTCATGATTAAGATGTGTTTGCGTCTTTTTTTGTAATTTCCTTTTTTCCCTTTCCTATACTTTTTACCTAGTTGTCTACCCCTATTGCTGATCCTTGCTTGCTGCTGTTGGAGCTGGGTCTCAGTAAAAGTGGCGGACCCACTAAGCTGGTATCCGGAGTCCTGTTTGATGCGTGGATGGACTTGCAGTGTTGGCGGCCATTGCCCTTCTGCCCTGATTACCCCCTCTACACCGCAGCTCTCTATTCTGTCTTCCCACTGATCTATGTTGATTATCGGAGATTTTTTCTGTGTTTCCTTTTTTATGTGTGTCACTCTCAATAGAATGCCAATAATAAATCATAAATCTACAGTGTCGCCTTGGTGCGGCCTGGCCCATTTAGCTCTCCCTCTGTTGCTCATCTCTGCACACAAATTTTGAGCTAACCGTTCGAGAGAATGACTTTCCCTCCGCCTAGTAGTTGTAGCGGTACTCGTAGTCCAGGAAACATACATAGCGACTATAGTGGCTATTACGATAATTATAATAATCAGTAGTAAGAAGCAAGTATATTTAGCAAGGGGCTCCCATACTAGGATGTAATGGAGCAGGAAAATATGTTATTCAGAGAAACCCTTCTCAGCTCAACTTTACAAATCTAAATGGCTGCATTTGAAGTATTTCCGCGAGCTCGAGCCTAGCAGGAGCACAACATTGCTGGTATTCTCCAACGGGAGGTAGTATTTGGTCTCCTGAGAGAAGGACCTTATTCGGCCTCGAGAATCTTTTTGATTACTGAGTTGTACCGCTTAGGACGTATTGTCCTGCCCACTCTTCCTCCAGCGCTATGGCGAAATTTCATGAGGCGATGATTTCGTAAGGGTCGCTAAGAGAACTTGTGTGTTGGGGGTTATTGTAACGTCCATGGAGCATTTTCGGGGGCAAAAGGTTCAATATGGCAAATAGTTATCCCGGTGATGTGACCCAAGCCTAACACTTTGCAAAGGACTTATGTCTTACTTTATAAGAAAAGTAGTTTTCCTCCCCATCAGCTAATGGTTGTCAAAATCAGGCATCAAAAAGCGCTGTCCTAACATTTTTCACTGACTCATTCTTTCTACTTGTTGTTCATTAGATTTATTGACCTCTCAAAGGATCTGAATGTTCTCCGTTTCCCCCGAGTTGACATTTCTATCAAAGAATGGATCTCCTATAGCAGAGGCGATATACATCTTAATGGATGATTCTTTCCTGCGAACATTGGTAGGGTCGTCACATCTGTCATGTTCAATCTATCAAAAAAAATCTTTATGGGACCCCTATTTTCTGAGTCTTTCATCAGTACGAGGTGGACGAGAGCCAGGGTGTCCCACGCCTTTTGGGGCTCAATTGTTTCCAGAACTGACGACTTACCGGAATAGCGCTGTATTATGAAGCATGGGAATCGCGGGGGGGGGCTCTCGAATCATGGCCAAAACAATGATGGAATTTTTATAAATAAAAATAGTATGTCTGAATGGCAACTGTGCTGAGAGAAAAGGGTACCTAATGAATATTGCAAATTGTGGAACAATGAGTAAGGTATTATAGTAGGACAAACCTACCAGACGTAAACATAGGCGACACTAGGGCCGTTAGCACAAATATCGCCAGCACCATAGTGTTCTGGCGAGAGCTGTGTGCCCGAGAAAGATGGCTCGGCGAATCGTCACCGGCGTGGCTCCGCCCATGAAAGTCGCACGCGTCCGCAATTTGCGATTCGAAGATAAAGCGCGAGCTCACTAGACTCCGCCTTCTCGTACGACAATTGACTGACAGGCCAACCATTAGTAGGTCAACGCGTGTCTGTACGAAAGTGGCTAGAAAGAGAAATTGGGCATCCTGCACCGGAAGAAGTTCTGATGGATGGGGCGGGGCTGCTGATTTCCTTGCCAATCTATTTTCTGCTAAGACTACTTGAGTCGAAGCCAAGCTTTAACCAACAGCGCTGGGAAACGGGGAGCTCAGATGTTAACGTTAACTTGCTCGAAGGCTGAAGAAATCCAGTGTGGAGAAGGTGATTCAGTAGGAACAGGAGTCTTTCAGAGTTACTCAGAAGAGGGATAGAAACCGACTTCAGACAGATAGAGAGGGACGGAATTGTGACTCCACCAACGCATCAACTTGACCACTTTTCAACGTTTTATTGTAAAGGGCACTCTTTTCCGAAGGGTATTGAAAGAACCCATTAGAGACTCCTTCGTTTTTCCTGTTTGGCTTCCTCGATTTTTTTCGTTCATCCATTTGCATCCCACCAAGAGAAATGGATGTGTCGTCCTTGGATTTCCTCCCCGCGAAGGAATGGTCAGCACTTTGGCAGGGTCTGAAAAACACCTTGTCTCGGCAAGGGCATGCATGAATCGTTTTCGAACTATTACAGTAGATAAAAGACCAGTGGCGTTCTTTGCTCGTTATAAAGGGCGGATCGCAAAGCAATCAATATTTCAGGAACTTTTCTAGTTAATTTTACATCTCTTTTTTAAATTTCAACAGGACGGTCTGCAACGTCAGGTATGTCACTTCAAAATGCCCTGGAGTTTGCAAAGACTGGAAAATATTCGGTATTGGGAAGTATGTCCCTTCAAAATGTTCTGGATCGTTCGAAAAGACTGGAAAATATGCGGTACTTGAAAGCTCTTGAAGGATTGTACATTGATCAGTAAGTTTCTTCGGAGTTGTCAATGTGTTTGCCAAAGCGAGGGGAGCTCAGAAGTGAGTAGCCAAGTAACCAGTTAGGTGAGGTCACACACCAAGTGAGTCTGCTAAGGTGCGACCAAGTGGTGTGAAACGAGAACTTTTGGCAAGTCGTTAAGCTGATTGCATGAACAATTTGGTAATTAAATTTTTTATGGGAAGAATCACACTAATTACTTCGTTTTTGAGTAGAAATTCCGAGTTACCTATAAGGCACATTTCGTAATCCACATCTATGCGCTATACCCACACTACAGGCAACAAGCCTGTGAAAAAGTGAAAGCCTGTGGGTGGTCTGCAGAAAGTAACGACATGAGCAATTAGCGCTCAATTTCCGACTGTATGGTCGACTAGTTTTAAGCACTTGAAGGCTCTGAAGAGGATATCGCACAATCGATTCCTACTGCCACTCAACTTGCGGGTACAATGCAGTTTTGGACTGAAGTAGCCAGATTCGGGAAGAGGAAGTATCTTATTTTGAAAAACTCACAAACGAAAAATCGATTTGCGCTGAGTGAGTTCACACATTGTCTACCGCTTTTTGCACATTTAACTATGTGCTTGAGGTCAGCGAGTGAATGAACCACGTGTATTTTTGTGGTAGTTCTCCACCTCAACTCAATTCTCACGTTTTAACAGTTTAGTTTAGCGAAGGCTAACATAGAACTCGAGTAACTTTGTATCTGCCGCTTGGTAGATCCAACTAAACTAAAGTAGGACAAACGAATGGCCGCCACTACTGGACTCGTTGGCGAGGGATTTACATGATCTTCTAGATTTTACGATGACGATAGTGGCTGCTTCAGAGCACTTGGGTTATGTAAAACTAGAAGCTGGTTTTAAATGCTCGAAACTAGCTTCAGGGGGTTAACGGTGGAGCGCAGGGCATACTCAAGAAATGTCCACCAACAAGGGATTACCCGCGATCATCAGTCGCAGACCTGCACTGGAACCAATCGTCGCCTGATTGCTGGCAATTCGCCCTTACCGGATACCTCTTGAAAAGAGCCGATTTTCATGCAAAAATTCCTGGCAGGCAGGGTATATTGTGCTCCAGTGATTAATGACTGCTCTGACTTCAAGATAATTGAATTCAAAATGGATTACAATTTTTTGCAACACTCAATAATGCAAATATTTGCAAAAATATTTGCATTATTGAGTGGAGCGGAAAATTGTATTCCATTTTAAATATTGGTTATTAATTTTGATTAGCGCAACGTGCGTCTCCCCAATATTTCTCATACGGGGTCAATGTAGAAATCCTCATTTTTCTACTGACAGCGCTCTACTGTGGCTGCGGACCGATCCGCTCAAACCGTGGAACTACTGGTGAGTCTGTTTCTTGCAGTATTGGCTTCTTATCAAGGGGTTCCTGACACTAGGTTGGAAGCGCTAGATTCGACGAGGCGCTCGGTGGGTAGATTGCAAATCTAAAATTTAAAACACATTCAGGCTTTGAAGACGACGTTTGCGTTAGACTAATTGGTAAATGTTCCACCTACATATGAACCTCGTAAGACACAAAACAACTGAAAGATTTGCAAATATTCTTGGAATATCTCAGCAATTTTGACAGTGTATGAGTAGTTGTTGTCAGTGATCACTGAGCTGCTGCCCCAGAGCCTCCTAGCGATCAAATTGATGACCAATATCAGGAAAAGCAGGAAATCCATTTATAATGTTGATGTATGGGCTCCTGGATGGTCATTGCTACTCTTTTTGGAGCATTTTCCCCTGGTGAACCCTTCCTGGTACATGCGAGGACGACGATACAGAAACTTTCATAAACTGGAACGTGAACCATAAGTTTAGAGTTGGAACCTTTCCCATGTATAAAAAAGTGCAGACCAACAATCTGTGCCACTTTCACCATCGAAAGTGTCTGCAATCGCCTTAGGAGCTGCAACGTGCAGGAGTTTCAAAAATTCTACGAATCACTAGTGATTTTTCAGGGCAACTTGTATCTGAAATAGTCGACCGTAACCTATGAGTTCGTCGGTCCAATAAGACTCATTTTCGTCTCATCCACGAGCGCACCCGCGGTCCCTAATAACCTAAGCATCAAAGATTAGAAGTAAGAGTCCTACCCTAATGTTCACCGTCGTAGACAGTATTTCGGCAAAACAAGCAATGTTCAAGATTTTGCAAATTCGGCAGGCATGCACGCCAAAAAAAGTGACGCGCTCATCTAACTCGGTGTCGCGGCCTACAGTGCTGGGGGCAATTGAATGGAACATACGATATCTTCGAAAGTTGAGGACCCTTTATGAAAGGAACTGTAGAATGTGAGTGAATGTGTACTTCCAGCGTGGTCTCGCCGGCCTGAAAAATCGAACTATAGCCGAACTAGTGAAATACGGCCAAACTATCCCTCTTACTTCCACATTATCTCCAGTGTCTCCAGCCCATCGAATCACCACCCGATCATTTGCTACAGTTTGAGGTTGTTCTCCAAGGCGCAGGGGATCATTTCAGACGACACTGATGCCACTAATGTTCCTTTAATATCAAGAGGAAGTAAACTTTGCTCTCCAATGTTTGGGACCCTACGCGTCCACCCTAATGGAACTTTTTTCTAACTGTTTCGCAATATTTCAGTGGGTCATATTTTCCGTCAAATGTGTAGAAGTGTTTTATCATCGTAAACTGTACAGTGCGGTTCCTAATAATCCAGCAGAAGGCTATTATACTGGTATATTAGACTAGTCAAATGCATAACTGTTTGCTTGATAGTGATTTTGTTCATTTTTGCTGGGAAGAGCCCTCATGAGGGAAGATTGCTTTTGAAAGTGAGTCTTTTCTAATGGTTTCCTGGTTGATTAAAGCACACTAAAAATTTCAGGTTTTAGCATTTTGTGTAACGTTTGGTTTATGCAGTATGTTCTGTCGGCATAGGTAGCTTTTCAGCAATCCTAGAGGTTACATATATCTTTCGTTGCTCCACAGTGCAAGACGAGGGCGCTGCAGCTGCAGAATACACGCCACCCACAGAAGTTCCTTCATCTGTCAACACAACTGGGACAAGTTGGGTTTGTTCTGCATAGTGATCACAATTGCATTTCCGTCTGTCATTCTGTCCTTCTATCTTTTGTCTTTGCTCTCTTGTCTGCCCAGCAGTGCCTAGCTTTTGGAATTCTCGTCCAATCTTGAAGTGTCCGACAGTTTCCTCTACTCTTTTCTTCACCTATAAGTTAGCTGCTAAATAGGAAATCAGTTTAGGCTCAGATCCCTTAGAGTTGATTTCGGAATGTTATCTTTGAAGCTGGAAGCCTAATCGAGCTGTTGTTCCCTGTCAAGTTTCCAATTTGCACTCCGTTTGACGGCTAGCCTGGTCATTTCTTCCTCGACCACTGTTCTTCGCATGCAGCACTGGGTGATCCAAGACTTCCTTCCTTTTCGAGTGTACTTGTTATCTCTTCTTGGAACTCGACATCATGGCGACGTTCAAAGAAGGGATAAATGAAAAGCACTGAAGGGCTTTCGCAGCGGGTTAATTGGTGCCAGACTTGTCTGGTGGCTATTAACCTACTGTAATTGTCTGACACAGTTGTGGTCAAATCCACTTAGGGAAAGTTTCGATCAAAAGTTGGCCGAAGTGTTAGACAATAGGGCAGAAAGCGGTAAGCAGTGCCGGAAGTAGAGTGTGTGGCGCATCCCAAAAAATTTATCCTTTCTTGTCTCTCTTCTGGGTATCCAAAATGCTAACCACCATGAATTTTCCTCCTGTCTTGACAAGTGGATTCCATACAGTAATAAGATTCATTTCATGAACATTATGAACTTATCTCAAGATCAGTTTGCGCAGGAGTGTTAGATCGTAGATGTTCGCTTGCTGTCGTAAATCATGCGGCTAAAATATGATTCAAAGGCAAAGTACTGCAAAGCGGAGATGGGATTGCAAGCCTAGAAAGTAGAGATTACGAAGAGGTGCAGAGTTTATGAAAAAGTTTCAAGAGGCCTCGCTTTGCCCTATTTGTCGACAAGTTATTTGTTTCAGGGTTTTTCGGGCGCTGTAAGGAAGAGAAAGATTTCGACGGATTTCTATGCTTTTTCTGTTTCTGGCGGCACCTTTAGAAAAAAGGGAGGTAAATGTGTTACGATGTGATTGCTGACTGAAAGGTTTCGCTTTTTCATGTTCTCAAATGCAGTTTTCCCCAGTTTCCGGCTTCACACCACATTTCCGAAATTTCCCAAAATTAATTTTTTCCTTTTTTCCCCAAGATTTTCGAGCGGGAAGGTGTGAGGTAGGGGGAGGGGGTGTGAGGTCGTTACCATAAAATTACTGAATTCAGTCCTGGAAAATAGTAGTTGAGTAGTAGTTCAGTTCTCAAATTCTACCAAACAGGGGTGGGGAGTATATAGTAGCAGTGTGAAAAGGGAAATACCCTTTTCACAGTGCTACTATATACTCCCCACCCCTGTTTGGTACCGCGCGCACGAAATACCGCAAAAAGTCAGTAACCAAAACAATTTTTTTCGCGACTTGGCTATTTTCTCGCAAAGACGAATATGACCTTTCTCTCCCAACGACGGGCAAATGCGATCCCCCCTCCCCGCTTGGGATCCCCAACGTACGACGTGCCGTGCAAGGTATGCTACAAATTATTGTTGAAATCAGGTCATCTCTGCTAAACTATTGAATGAAATCGATCTTCAGCGAAGTGCAGCAATTTGGCTCCAAGTTCCCCGTGCACTCATTGGTATGCACGCACGAAACCTAACCGACATTGGAGTTGTGGAAAATTTCCAATTTTTGCTGATAACAAGGCCTGTCGTGCCCTGAAACGGCCCATTAGCGTCCGAGCTTATTCTGCAAGTACCTCCTGCCACCTGATATACAGCAGTAAAGTCCCTCCCCAGTGCCGCCTAATGGAATAACTGCGTTTGATTTATTCAGCGAAGACTTTACAAACATCCACGTTTCAGAGATTTTTGGGAGAAATCTCCACGGAATACTCCGAAATTAGATTCTTTTGATCATACCCAATAAAAATATTTGGCGCATGAGCTTCGCTAGAATATTGCTCTGAGAAACGGATGTGAAGATCTTTTAATCAGCACAGCAAAGCAAGCAACCGTCAATAGCTTTTTCTATGGTAATCAGAGCGCGCATCGTGGGAAGATGTAGCGTCGGGGTTAGACGACATGCACCGAAACGCCAGTGGCCCTTCCCCAGGTGAGGTGAGGCTTTCATTCGACACATGTTGATTCAATTTTAGCAATAAAAAAGGTTTCAACATTAGCTATGTAGGCCATGCAAGGTGTCGTGCATGTTCTGTATGAGGTCGGGCACATCCTGTCGTCTGGAGAAAATTTTTGCACATCACTACCCCCTCCCCTGTCAGATGTTCTTCTTCTAATACGATCTCCTTCCCCATTCCCAATCCTATCTCCCTGAACTTCCCCGAATGTTGTGAAGATTACTCGCACTTTTTTTAATTCTTCCATTTTCCGCCTGAAAAAACTTGCCGTATAGTAGGAAGGCGTACATAGCGCAGTTGAAGAAGTCCCAGAAAAGCTAACAAGAGAAAGCAGTTTCTACAGCTGCGAATACGACCCTCCTCCTCTCTTCAGCAAACAAATACGGCCTCATATTTGAGGATCCGCAGCGTGCAAATGTCAGACCCCGGGTGGTACCCGAGGCTAGTACATTATCACAAGAAAACAAATGATCAGCCCACAAGAGCTCTGACATTCATGGACTTTTAGGAAAGGAACACTCGCGTCCACGAAAGATAGACTGACTATTCAAAACACGACCTTTTTCTGACATGTTTTAAAATGTGTCCCCATAATCTTTCCATAAAAGGGCTGCGAACGCAAAGCACCTTAAAACAACAGGCTTGCACTGGCTAGGTGCTGAAGGTGATTCTATATTACTTTACTGCTAAAATTATAGTAACCGGAGGGCGCCCACAGGTAAATTCAACTCCTTGCTGAGGGCTTGGTCACGTTCTATTCTGTATGGCGTGCTAGTGTAGCCCTGCTCACCTGAACATTGCATTTCAGGGAATTCCACTATTGCCCTGTAGAGAGAAGGAACCTTCAAGGACGTATTTTTTTACCAGTATGTGCTAACATTATGGTGCGGACGTAACGACCTCTTGTTAAACAGCGTTCTTGTGAATGACAAGACAAGAGAAAGGCAGAGACAGAATGACGGCCAACTAGAGTGACCTATATCAAGTAACAATAAGTAAATTCGGCACCCACCACGTGCGAGTAAGGTCATTATCCCTTTTTTTGCTGGATTTCACTGAAGCTGGACAAGCAAATGAAAATATTCATCAACACAGTACTGTACTCTCAAGTTGGTAAAATATATGTACAGTAAGCCGTTCGCGAAAGCGGACCAGGGCGTTTATAATTTCAGTTTCAATAAGTTCAAAAATCTAAGCAATACCCCATGCTTCCGTATCGGCTTATGAAGTCTATTATTCTTTGGAATCGCGGGAGGCTACACAAAGGAAGCGAATTAGAGGCGCTAAATCTCCGACGGATCTGTTCCGTCCGCGATGGTTACTGAATCGAAAATGGTTTATCCAAGTAGGAGGTGTGGATGTGGAAGCACATTGACTGATAATTAGAGGGACCAGCACCCAGTTTTTTTGTGTTTTTGTCAGGCCGATAAAACATTTAGAAGGCTCCGGGAAGAGCCAATTCCTGGAGAATTTCCGTGTCCATTAAGACGTTCAGTCCTTGATGAACTCACTGCTTCAGTTTTAATAGCTGCCCTTTATATTTTTTAGAGAAATGTCCCAAGAGATTTCCCGAGCACTAGCGATTTGCAACAGATTGACCAAACCGACGCGTGTTCAGCTTGAAACTCTTTCACAAACTAAATTTTCTTGAAGTGGTCGATGTTGGCTGCATGGAGTTCCTTGCATTGATTACCCTTGTAAATTTTCCTTCTGGTAAGCTCTGTCAAAACATCCGTTTCTCCACTCGCTCCTCTTCATAAATGTATTTTTCATTGCAGCTCTTCTATAAAACGTTCTGGCTATCCTGAAGACTATAAGAGGAAACTTGTTGCACTGATGCGTTAGTTACCACTCATAAGGGGAAAGGTTTTGACGTGGATTCAGGTCTCAGAGCTTTTATCGTCCACGCGTCCAGTTGGCTCGAAAAGCAACAGGTAGTCGAAAAGAGCCATGTTTGTGTTACAGGAGTGGGTGCTAAAGGTAGCCATACTGCATGAGCTGTGATTTAACACTTTTTGACGAGGTGCTGTCTGACATTATCATGTGGGAAGCAGATTATACGAAGGAATCTCTCCCACCGGTCAACATCTAGCCTCACGATGAGCTTCTGTGGGCATAAGTTGGCGGCCGGAGTTGCTTAGTAATTTCGCACGCTGAAACTCTTATAACTGGGGTACAGTTGGGCCTCCGAACTTCAATTCATCTTTTGGTTATCGTTGGATTAGAACGCTAATTTATCTCTGATTTATCCAGTAATTGAGCGCTTGGTAGTTATATGTCTCCCACGTTGACCTCGGTGCTTTCACACTTGATCAAGGGGCAATAGCTGATAGTCTGAAGGCAAAATTGTTCTCAGTGCTATATTGAGGTGTAAAAAAGGGAGTGACTGCGGAAGTAGTATTACGTTGGCTATTGTTGTTCATATAATCGTTCGGGCTTTTTTTTCAAATAGAGAAGAGATATTTCAATATTTAGAGAAATACGATGTAGTTTAGCTCTGCCCTACAACATAATTGAATCCCTCTGCCCAGCTGCAAAGTTTTCAGGAGCAGGATTTGTCTTCAAAGATGACGCCTACAAATTTGCTCGTTTTTCCTTCTTTGAAAGGAACGTCTTGATTTAGCACTACCGGAATATTTTAGCATGTCAGCGTTTTGTAAGTCTCACGAGAAATCAAAACTTATGACTGGGTCCAAAAGCTTTCCCTATTCTATCGACTTCGACCGTGTCAGCCCCGTGTTAACTTTTCTTTTACGTAGCTCACAAAGAACACATCTATCTGAGAACGCAGTCTCCTTTTGTGAACCCCAAAAAGCTGACAGAAGCAGCAGATTTTGTGGAACAGGTCTCATTCGCCCAAGTCTAGCTAATATTGTGTTCGTCCGGAAAGGATTAATTTCTAATTTACTGGTCTCGCATGAGATGCTCGACTCTGAAAACCGGGAGTTTTATGAGAGGCTACTCTCAAGGCTAGCAGACCCGCAACAGGTACAGAAGGCGATTTTGCGGGAGCTCAAAGGGTTTAGGTTCGTGATGCTGTCCGTTTTGCTGAAGCAGCTGTGGCACTGAAATTACTGTCTCATGAAGAAGTCTCGCTTTGAGCCCATTTGAGTTATGGGATGGGAACCTGAAATGTGAGAGGATGATTTAGTTGCCAGTTGCGACGCCACTCATCGGTGGAATGTAGGGGCCCTAATTTCCGCTTCCCCGAGTTCTGCCTCATAGTATCAGACATCTTTTTAGTGTTTCCTTGGAGCTGTGAACCCTATTGTAGTGCACATTTATGTGTGAAACTAAGGTGCATGGTGTAAGACTTACCAACATCTGAAAGAATTCCTTGATTCGCTTCACTTAATGCAGCTGCTCAATTGTATTTAAATGTATCGAGCCCGATAATAGCACTCGCATAGATTTCGTTGTGGCCTAAGCCTGGACGTTTTCGCCCATTTCGTGCAACATATCCGGAGCTAAAATTCTACGGTGACTCTGTTTCACAATACCAAGCTGAGTAGCTTGCGGCGCCGCATTAAGCTCACATCATTTTTAGGAACGCATTCTTCTCGAGGCAATCCATGATTGTCTGACAAGGTAATAGGTCTTCTAACATAAATCACTGTATAGATCCGACACCCTTTCAAAAATGTTTGCCTTAATGTGAAACGAGACGAGTGCATCCTCCCTGCAATTATAGCTGAACACCTTGTGCATGGTTTATTCGTTTATCCCTCTTGCTCTGTACCTGGCTTTATATTCCCAAAAAGTGATAATTTTATGCCTCTAAAGGAATGGAATAATGCGCACCGTGTCCCATGAGCCCAGAAACTAAATCGGGCAGTTCGCGCGTTGCAAAGACGACGCTTATTGACGCCTACTCGAGCTCGTATTATGCCATCAAAACAGGTAGAAAAAGCAGTTCACGAAAAGTGGGCTGCGGTTGAGGCGACTCGTCCCGAAACGCGGTCTTTTTTTCGCCTTGTACTCGTGCGATTGCGTAAGGCAAGTGAAGTCGTATTAGAGGCGGTTGCAGCATTCCCGTCTACGTTTTCTCTTCACAGACGAGTCCCTTGGGTTCCTTTCTCCCACATTCCATCATTACTCACGCTTTCTATCAAAGACTGTGCCTTGGAAGCTCGCACAGTACTGCCGATGTTACGAAAATGTGCCATGCACCCAACTTCCATTCAAAGAAATGTCAGCAAGTTTTGAGCTCACCGTCTGATAGAAGTGCGTAAATCAACAGTGTGATAGAGAGCCTGGTCCCTCCGAAAACGCTTTCATTCTGATAGAAACAATCACAGCGGCACAATTAAATTGCACTTTCAGTTAGCCATTACCGTTGTTCACACGCAATTGAGTTTAGTTCAAAATGTCCCAATTTGCCCTTCTCAAAGAGTAGCTCTGGAATTTCCGCTACAAATCTTCGACTAGGTCACTGTGCTTGTGTTTACGCTTAATTCGGATATCTATCAAATTTTTTATTCAGAATGTAGTAACTGAGGATTTTCAAGATATTCTGAAAGAGAATTCCCTCAAGTAATTGCGAATCGGGGAACATTGGGCACTTCCTGCACCTTGATGGTAGGATTCAATTAGTCCGAGAATCGAGAGCGGGTTGGAAAAGATTGATTATAGATAATTCTCTGCAAAACAGGCTGTGGTTGTTAATTAGTATTGTTTTGTATGGATACGTGTACCATAAGAGAACCGAGGGATTTTCTAGGCCATCTTCTACCTTCAAGAGTCTCAGAAATGGTTATTTTGAATATACTCCTTCTCAGTCTCTTAGGAATAATTGACGTCATGGCTCAGCCTTCACCGAATTGAAATGTAACTCGTTTTCTGAGGTGCCTTGGTAATTTTCAGATACTTATCTTGAAATAGCGAATCAGTAGCTGGTGGCCTGTATTTTACCATTCTTTCAATTCTGGCCTCCAAGAACGAAATGGATAGCCTTAGTAACAGTCTACCTCCACCTTTCAAATATATTGAATTGGCCCATAAGGAATGGCGTTTTTTTCAATTGGAAATTTTGTTCAAAATGTGAAGAGTTTTGGGAGCAACTCCGATATCATCTGATAGGAAACTTCTCGTACTATAAGAATATTGAAACAGCTTCGGGTGAGGAAATGATTTTTTTCAATTGGTTAGTCGTTGAAGTTGAAAGGTGAGTCGACGAAAATTAGAATAGTACCTTCGACAGCTGCTTCTATTTACAGTCGAACTAGAAGCCCCAGCGAGGGGATCCTCATAGGACGCTTCGGAACTAATTTCAAGAATTTAGAAGTTGGCAACCTTCGCCTCGCAGGTAATGGGCAGGATCGCAACTCATCGCGTCGGTTCCACTTGAAATTTTATGGTAATAGTTGAATGTTTCGCTAATGTGTCTGTATGCTGATAGCAAATTTTGTGCTCTACAAAACTGCAATTGTTTTCTATAGCTATTTACTTTCTATTTATTTCAGGTTATTAATTCGAAATGTCATGTCAATGAGAACCAGCATTCCCGACTTCTTCTCCATACCGCTTTCCACGGAAGCTTCAAAGCCCCTGGAGCAGCTCAATAGACTCTCCATGGTTTGAGTAAAGCACTGAGTAACAGATTAATACTAGTACGGCTCAAAATTTATTCTGAGAAAAGCAAAACCCACAACGCTGACCTTGCAGACATCCGGTCGACCCATACCTAACGATTTTTTTGATTTTTTTTGTTTTCCTGATTAAATTTCAGACACAATATTTACAACACTATAAAAAGCTACAGATGTTCACAATAAACTAGTTCAATAGTATATTCTCTGTTGTTTCCTACAACCTTCCCCTCCCTCCCCCCCCCACCGACCAGCGAGCTCATTCATTCACCGAGAAGGCATTGAAAAGCTCAAAAACTTTAAAAAATCTTGAAATTAGTTCCGAATCCTATGAGGATTCCCTTGCTGGGACTTTTAGCTCAAATTATTGCAAATGTATAGAGCAGCTCAAGCGATTTTAGACTTTGAATAGACGTAAATAGAGGCAGCTGTCGAAGGTACTAATTTTCGCCGACTCAACTTTCAACTTCAACGACTAAAAAACTTACAAAAATCATTCCCACACACAAAGCTGTTTTGATATTCTTATAGTATGAGAAGTTTCCTATCAGATGATAGTTCCACTTTTTAACAACATTTCCAATTGAAAAAACGCCATTACACATGGGCCAAACCCAATAGTTGGCCATGATCAAAGGATACATCTGAACTATCTAACGAGATCATTATCTTGTTTGAATTCGCTACAATTGCAACTGCTGCTGCTCACTGTGAGCTCTGATGGTAATCCCGCTGTGTAATACTCTGTAGCACCTTTGAAGGCTACGGAAATGCTCTTCAGACTCTGAAAAAGATACGTGTCCGCTATTAACAGAAAACTTATTTTATCTTCTGATCTGCTTCTTCTGGAGGTTTGGGGATCTCTAGCTGCTAATCGGTTCTACGTGTCACGCCTTTTTCGCGGTCTGATTAATCTATACTACTTGATGTATGTAAGTGTTACTAAAAACGCAATCAACAGTTCCGCCAGGTAGCAGCAGTATTCTCCACCGCAATAAATCGTAGCTAGAAAACAACAGCGACGGAAAGATCATGCCTTTAGATGGTGTGCTCTTCTGAAGAGACGTACACTAAGTTGACTGGAAGTGATCATATATCGTATAATGGGCAATTCGTCCGGTCGGACATTCTTTGTGTCATTCTGGCTCTTCTTTATTGGAACGGTTCCGAAATATAGGAGCAAAGAGGCATGAGGGAAGATGAGGCATAGCTCAATGCTCCAATGTCAACATAAAATGAATGAGCACCCAGTAACAAGTATCTCACTTTAGAACTGTCGCCTTTTTTGTTCTTTAGATTAGGAGACTTATCTGCTCTTAGCTATCCGACCAAGCTTTCCGTCTCCCAGGGTCGCCTATTTGGTAGCCACACATGTCAGGGACCCAGCGCAGTGCGCCTGCCATATGCTCACAGACACAATTTGTTTTTGTAAATCATTTTCACTTACACTGACATTGATCCGCTGAGGCCTCACCGTCGGTGGTCTCAGGGAGACTGCGATCCTGCGAACCCTACCCTGTCCTTGAGGAAAGGCGGCACGATAAACCCAAGACATTATTAGAGTTTTTGCGCCTAGCAGGACAGAGAAGCCGGCCGCCGTGAGGGGCGCTACGTGGCGCTTTCTTCATAGAAGGTACCATTATAGCGCTCCATCGAGTTGGCAAGCATACGAACGCCCACCTGCGTTCGCCCGCTTACAAAAGTCCGACCGGATGCTGATGCTCGTATCGCTTTATTAGCGAAGTACAATATGACGCGACTGCGGTGCTTCATCGGATACGTGAGTACATACATGCAGTCGTATTTACCGTAGAGGTCGTTGGCACGATGCCTAACCAGAAAACTTGTTCAAATTGTTTCTCTAAATATTGTAGAACAAAGGATTTTTTTTTTCAAGGACCCGTTTTAACTTCGCTTTTTTGCCATTTTCCCCACTAAATAGCGCCCTTCCTACCGATTTTAGACCGAGTACCTATATCATAAGTGCCTTGTGTGTCAAACCACAATCGCTATTCAGAAGATCTAATCCAGCACTTCATATTTTCATGGTACAGTGTAGTTCATTACCGACAGCGTCTTACCTCTTCAGCTGCAACGCCCCATGAGACGTCATTGGCTGCTTCACTGCTCCAGATGGCCGACCGTTGATCATGTTCGAAATTTGAACCATATATTAGCTCTATTGGCCGGTATTGATCGTTCGCGCGCCGATTACATCCGAGGATACGGATGCTACTTTTTCAGCTCTCAAATCAATTCCCTCGTCTATGTAGGAAAACCTCGCTTGCGTTTTCCGCACATCACCTTCGCTTTCGAGGCTGTACAGATCTGCCAGAATTCCTCTTTTGTACTACCCTCCCAAACATTTTGTTCCTTTTATGTCCGTCGCTATTTTACGCGGATTCGCTTGACCTGTCCCACTTCCAGTACTGGTGCTCCGAACCCCATCTTTTTTTTTGTATTTTACACGGGCGAACGCTTCTGTTTCGGGTAACCAATGTTATCTGGCGTCTGGGAAATCCTAGCAAGTGTGCTTTTCCCAAAGCTCTCAGCCAATAATTGCTTTTCTCCGTGCTTGCTATTAGAAGTCTTGTGCAAATGATGGAAGTGCTTGACAAGCGTGGGATGACCTGACTAACCTCTCCCGTGATTTTGTACCCTTTCACAGCCGTGAGCATTTTGGAGTGAAGCCAAAGTCATGGCTCTGAGTACTGGTGTTGGGAGAACAAGAAAGCAAGCTGTTCGAAAAAAAAGCTATGTCTTGTTCATCAACTTGGCCCACGCAAATCATTGTATATGTTGAAACATCGCAGCCCGAGCAACACTACGATTTCTGAATGGAGGTAGAAATGCGAGCCGCACCCCTGGAAGGGCATGATCAATGCTCTTTCTTCACATTTTGTGCTTTATGTGGTTTTTGAGGGGAACGAATTTTTTTTCTATAGTGGCCCTGTTCCTTCATGGCTTTTTCCAAACTTGGATGGTCTGCCACCCAAAGAATCCCAAAATCTTTTTCTCGTCTTTCGTCACTCCATCGCAGAGAATCCGATAAGCGACATGACTTAATTAAACACTACATATATATTCTATCCCCATCGGGGATGTTCAGCACACTCTATCTGAAAATCGGAATCTGCCACTCGAACCCGATGAGATACTCGGAATCTGCCGGGTTGCGGAGTAATTTCTGGTTTTCATTCACTGTTCTTTTCTAACTATTACCCTTTTTTTTTCAACATAATTACAAGCCATGCATCCATCATCAGTAGCACCACCTGTCAAAAGCAAGGGTACTGCGTGAACTCACACCCAAAAACGCCATGTGGATTCTTTTTTTCTAAAAACACTGCCGACGCAGAAATACCGGGCAAGCCGATAGCGGTGTGCTGGCCGCGTTACATCATTTCGCGAGAAGGGAAACCAGGGCGCAGTTTATCTTGGCTGGAAAATGCAAGCGGTTGGAGCGGTTATTGACTAGTCTGTAGTTCCTCCACATTCTCACCTTCAGTAAGACCAGTAAACTCTTCAAAACCTACAAATTCATGAGTCTCACCATGATAGGACGCTAGCTTGTAGTACTGTAAGACTCAGCTGTCACAAGAATCTCAACAGTTACATCACAGGGAACCTTCACGCCTCGGAAGAATGAACAGGTCTCACTCGGAACGCTAAAGCCGTGCAGACGCTTGGAGTGTGCTCAAATTTATCAGGAGCGGACGTACTCCTCCAAGACGTCTGGTAGGATCGGGTTTGGTTTTCATTGCGTTAGTTCTTATGCCACGGTTCCTCTTGAGGAATACATTTATTCTTTGTAGGAAACATGCCTCTAAGACACCGGCTCCTCTGGCACTCGAAACCCTCATTAATACCTGAAATGATGTTAGAATACAGGCTTACTAATATTACTCTTTGCGGATCCCTTCCTTCTTATCTCAACTAATGCCATTCATTTTGCCAAGAGATCGCCTTTAGTGTTACAAAAAAATGGAAAGTCGAAACAGGAGGCGGACGCTTCTCGAGCTTGGGCTGTCCTGCATGCATTTTAGATTTGCAAAGGCAATTATTTTGTAAAAGTCCGATAAAAACTAGCAAAGCTGCCGGTTGGGAGAAGGGCTGGTGGAGGAGGCTTACTCACATACATTATTTACGATGAATCTCTTCGTCTAGCCATTGCAAAATTCTTTTACTTTCAGCATACAGTTAATGTTCAGTGGCGTACTGTTCTCATGCATAAAAGGCAAGCCTTGATTCAATTCCGGCGCAGTTTCGTGACAATCATGGTTAGACAGCATACATTATTTTCTTTATTTTTTTTTCAGGAACAACGAGTCATGGATTGAAAATGGGATTTTCCGTCTCCGAGGCAAGGTCATTCTCACGCCAGAGCACTGCTGAGAGCTGACGAGTCTGACCTATGCGAACAAGAGGACTTTCTCAGAAGCATCCTGTGAACAGGTAAGACGCTGTTCAATGGCCTTACCAGGCCTGTATTTCTCAGACATCGACGCGCCCATAAGGGAAAAGGGATGGAATATCCAGCTGTGTGTCGCATAAAAACCGCGCTGGATTCAGCGAAGAGACCTCTTTATGATCTTCGCCTAGGGGTTCATCTCAAATGCTAACATCGGACGTTCCAGCAACATGCGGAGGAAGAAACAAAACTGTAAGGTTGATGCACACTTCGAAAGCAACCAGTTTGCGTCGTGTACCGTGGTCACCAGTTCATTTTGAATACGCAATACTTTCACTGGTTGTACGTGTTTGGAAGGTCATCTACCGAAGGAGGGCTGCTAATACCATGCAAAGGTGCAAACATTCCCTCAAGCGGCTATGACCGGAGTAATTATGACTTCGTGATAAAAATGCGTTATATTAGACTTTCCGGGACCTTGACTTGTACTTCCTCAATTATGTGTCTGCAAAATGGTTGACTTTTTAGCTAAGATTGTCATCGATCTTTATTCGACTGACGTTTCGGCGCTATAGACTTTTAAAAGGCCTGGAAAGAAAGTCTGAAGACATTTGAGAAGCTTATCGTTAAAAGGCTGAGTCCGCGTTTGAATAGGATGAGTTATGCGGCTCAGATAGTAATAGCAAGGTAGCGGATGATTCAACAGTGAAGAAAAAAAACAGAAAAAACCCGCCGGAAACGCCCAAATAGAACCCCATACTGAAGTTGTACGTCCATAATCGAAAAGAGGCCATGGTCGCACGAGTTTCCACTTGTTAGGTGTCAGCTGTTCTCCCTTATCACCTCACTCTCACCATTCGAAGTAGAGAGAGTCAGTAGCAGAATAACCGCACCAGGAAATCAACCGTGGGCGGTACCAATGATAGAGGGTTGGGCCAGTGAGAGGAACAACGCTATCGTTTTCCTCCTCTCTCGTTTGGCTCCAGAAAGTGGTATAATCGCTACCTCTGCGAACCTGGCTATCTGAAGGAGAGTGAAATCTCAGCTGAGTGTGGGCACTGCCTTTAAAGACAGTTCCCACGATCAAGTGTCATGGACGGTTGCTGCCCAACTATAAACCAGTAGCTGATAAGTATTTCCCCAAAGAAGGAAAAAAGCAAGAAGAATTTTCAAGAGCACCATAAACAAAATCGCACCCTGACAGTCACATCGCCCTGCGGCCTCTGTGCAATCCCCGGCTCACAAATCGCTTTATCGCATCTCCTAGTAGTAGATATCATCTAATGCAAAGAAAAAAAAGCAAGAAAAATAACAAAAACATCGACGGAAATTTCCTAACAAAAAGAAATTTTCAAAAACTCCACGTACGAATTAAGGATTACGGTGGCGTGCATCTTTTAGTGCAGCCGAGCTTTTGCACCAAAAAAATTGCATGCTGATGATTTTAACGCGTTTTACCTTGCGAGATGGCTGCGGTTGACACTGTATGTGGTCACAATGAATAAAATAATGAAGAAGAGCAGAATTCTTCATGGGCATAAGCGCGGTAAGCAAAATTGGACATGGAGTTCCGATTAATGCCCCCGCGCCCCAACAAAGACTGAGTGACCCAGCATCAGGTCTGAATAGGTGTTAGAACTAGAATTTTCGGCAGCTCTAGCACCCTACTTGCTCGCTGTGGGATCGCGAAAGTAGGACAGTCACTTGGCTGGGAGGCTGGACTGCATACACAACGAAGGACGACCACGAAGTGCTTGAGCACGAGGGCTGTCTACGAACGCTTCTCCAATATAAAAAGGTAGTCCAAAAGAGGGTTTTCTGCTAGGACGACGTCATGGAATCTATAAAAACCAGCCTTTGGAAGTGACCGAACCGCTTTCTAGCAGCATTATAGAAGGGTGGCAGACTTTTCAGGTCATCACTAATGACTCAAGGAGTCTAAATAGGGTGCAAAAAAAGAGGGAGCTCTATTCTCTTTCCAAAAAAAAGTTATCCATGAAACCGGGAGGGCAGTGAGAGGGTCATGGATTCGAGCGCAGCTAAA
The DNA here is from genome assembly GCA_036418165.1 of Cooperia oncophora. Taxonomy (NCBI): domain Eukaryota; kingdom Metazoa; phylum Nematoda; class Chromadorea; order Rhabditida; family Trichostrongylidae; genus Cooperia; species Cooperia oncophora. Next base: position 86,092 of record MU912050.1, read on the forward strand.
GGACCCTTTCCACCATTTGATCCACATCCTGAGCCTGCATCCGTGAGCCCGGGAAGCCTCCCTGGCTATGCCCCATTTCAGACCTCCTTCACATGCTCTTATCTTTGCAGGGGAAACGACTGTAAATATTCTTTGCTCGTTAACATGGACACTTGATTGCTCGAATCACTCTCCACTCTCACTGTATGGGCGGGACCGGGTCTGGCATCAGGGCGTCCTACTGGCACGCCTCTTTCTTCACCATCTTGGAACCCATTGTAGTCAGTAACATGGGGGAATAGGTTTGTAGGTAGGCGAATGGCAATTCCAAACTCGAAGAACACATGCATAAGTATTACAGGTTACACCCTCCCGCCATCTTTACATGGGAGCCTAATGCATGGTGCAATAGGGGATGAAGCTCATTAGCGCCTAATGGACTCTTATTTATTTCGCCACAAAGAGACCTTCCAGCAGCATACTCAAGTCTTCAAGCTTAGTCGTCTGCAATGTGCGCAGGAACAGGTTTGTCGAGCGGCTCGAAGTTTTACATTGTACGTCTCCAACGAAAATATCCTTTGGGGCTCATAGCCGTCAGGAAAAGTGCAGTGCATCTTGAAATAAGTAACTCTTCCCATTTTGATCTTGCGAATCCTCTTGACTTTCTCGAAACGTCACTTACCGAAAAGTCGCTCTTCAAAACTCCCAACGGAATATTTCTTAACACCAGGAATATTTCTTGACAGATGGACCATTTAAGACTACACTACTGCTCTTTAAGTAGCGCTAATCTACCCTTGACGAATCGGTTCTCATTTTCCCAGCGGCCTGCTTCCGAGAATTCATTATTTGCAAAGCATCATATACATCAATTACCTACACTCCATATCTCGGTGATAGGAAGGGCGTGGCTGCACATTTCATTTGAACGCGGTGGGGGGGGGGCTGTACGTCTAGTGAGATAATTTTTTAAGGGCAATCCCTCTGTCCAGCACAACGCACAATGACAATTGTATCATATGGATTGATCACACGAAAAACGCATTTAACGCCATGTTCAAGTGGAGTCTGCGACCACACCCTCCCCATCTCCGAGATTTCGACTCTAAGCATTGCTCGCCATCTTCGGGATTCGGATTGTATGAATTCGGAGTGCGGCGCTTTTCAGTGGGTTCCATTTGATTACTTCGGTGATGAAAGAAGATTTATTCTTGTCAAGTTTTTACGCCCGATGAAAGCGTATTCTGGAGTGCAATTAACTTTTCCAATTCCATTTCGTCCATTTGATTTGCATTTTCATCGTAGTAACAGTGCAGTTTGTTTGAATCTAATTTATTTCCTGTTTGTTTGATTTTGCGGAGGTTAAATCAATCTATTTTTGCAACATCACAATTTTTAGCCTTTTACTTGTTGCAGCGGGTTTCCCAAGAAATCTTAAGTATGGGCTCCATTTTCCGATAAGCCTATGAAGGAAATGGACACAAATATACACTGCGAAGCATAATCATAGTTCCACCCATGAATCTCACAAAATCCCGTCTTAGACGACATTTTCAAAAATGTCCCCAAGCAAAAAATGTGGTACTTACCAATACCAATTCGCATGTCAACAGCAAACACTAACATGAAAAAACAATTTTTTTCGTCAGTTTTTTGAAAATGGTGGTTCTGACAACGAAGCAAAATGATAGTTCCACTAAATCATCGAT
>MU912052.1:10303-89236 GCA_036418165.1 Cooperia oncophora
CTTCTTCTTCTTCCTCACTCTTCTTCCTTCTTCTTCTTCTTCTTCTTCTTCTTCTCTTCTTCTTCTTCTTCCTTCTTCTTTCTTCTTTCCTGCTTCTCCCGCTGCGATCTTCGTGCTTGCTGTTCTTCTGTTTGCGGAACCAGCGTGCCCGCCCTCTGCCACTAAAGCCTTCGACGCGGTAGCCCTACATTTCCTAGCGTTGTCTCTCTCTTCCTTCTTCTCTGTGCGCCTTCCTTCCTTCTTCTTCTTCACCTCAGGTGGCTATGAACGGCACAGCGGTTTTCTTTCATTCGCCTCGATCTTCTCTCTTCTTGTCCCGCGCAAAATCCTTTTTCCCAGGCCTTCTTCCACACGGTTCTGGTATTGCCCCTGCCTTTGTTCGGAGTGCGCTTCTATCTTCGAATGATCATTCTTCCTGCTTCTTCTGCCACCCATCCGTTATCGCAATTCTGCACAGCCACTGACAAGCCGATGCCCGCAACCATGACCGCCCACCGGCACTGGAGTTTCTCGGGGTCCTTTCACGTCCTGCAAGGTAAGCCCGCCACAGCTGAAAGCGGAGCCAGGACGCGCCCGCATCCAGCAGCAGCGCCTACGCGGCTGTCCGGCATGCATGCTGGCCGCGTTTTTTCAAACTGGGGCACGCGGCGAGCCGAGGCGCGAGCCGGCACGCGCTTCCAAACGCGCGCAGGGCATGAAGGCGACCTGCAAGCGCCGCCGGCGCTGCGTGCGCTCGCACTGCCTGGGTTGAATCGGGAAGTTGAATCGACGTGTGCGGTCATCTTGCGCCTTCTCGTGATCTTGGGCCGTTGTTCGTAGGGATAGGTCAAACTACTCTTGCGGCAACCTGCGAGCGCTTTAAACATCTCTGCGTCAAATGGTCCCTGCGTACCTGCGTTCCTCTGGTTGGTGCTGCGGCGTCGGCTACCTAGGCGGGCGCCTGTGCCCTAGCTCTATGCTCGCATCCACTGTGGCCGTGCACCTTGCCGTGTCCACTTACTTCCTGCCAGCGTGGTTCCTGCTCGATGAAGTCTGGCCTGGCCGGGCCTGAGCAATTAATAGGTGAATGGCCGCCTGCACTTGTTCTGCCCTCGTTGACATAAAGCGGCCCATACGGCCTATCCGTGCGCTGGCCTAACATGGCACGCAGCATCTCTTGCCCGCCTTCGGGGCGGGTCAGTTGTCCATCTTTCTTCTTGCGTGCCTTGGAGCGATGTAACCCGTGCGCCCAACTGCGTTCACCCTGGCGCTGACGCTATCGCTGTGTGGCCTATTCTCTCGCGCAAGGTCTGGTTTCGCGGTATGAAGCTTGACCCATCTCCCGTCACGGCCAGTTCGCCATCGTGTGCGCCATGCCACTCGTCCACATGCGATCCCCCCTGACTACATGTCGGCCCACGATGTTGTGACCGATGGAGCCGCCGTGTCCTGCGTCTCATCCACTGCGTAGCACTCCTTTCTTCGCTGCCAATTCAAAAAGCCGCGGTGAGGTTGGTGTGCAGCACGCGCCCTCTCAGCCCTCTTGGCGCTTGATGGATTCCGATTGCGCTTGCCGACTATGAACTTTCACGCCGTGCTGCCTGTCTGTGCTTGCCTATCTCTATTTCTTCCACGCATCGCGATTGTGGCCTCTTGCGCCATCTATCACGGTGTCTGCCTTTGCCATCCATGCGTGCTGACCTCTACCGTAGTCCCTTCTTCTGGTAGCGGATGTCGCACATCTTACGTTCTTCTCTTCCCTCGTCAGGCCACACAACGTTCTCTCATCTCTTTGTCCCTTCTCTCTTCATGCGCACTCTCTCTTCTGTCGGTCTTCGCCATTCGCGGTGATCTCTTCGGCCACGGTCCACGAAGTCAGCCTTTTCTGGCTTGCGCACCTTCCACCAGCTACCACATGCCGCGCCCAAGTTGCCTTCGATCTTGCTCGTGTGCTCTGTGCACTCTTTCTTTCTTCCGTGGCCAAATCTCTCTCTTCGTAGCCCTGGTCCGCCGTAGACCCTACCTACCACTTGCCCTGGAACAGGCCCTCTGAGCATCCATCATGCTGCGTCGTACTTCGGTCTACTGTGTCTGTCTTGCGCTCCGTCCAGGTCTGGTCCTCTCCTTATATGGGTCTTACTCTTCCTGCCCCTCTGACTTGTGCTTCCCCGTTTATAACTCACTGAAATCTATACGTTCTGCTAGTTCTCTTTCTTACGCTTCGTGTCGTACGCTTTCTCGAGCTACCTTGTGCACTTCTTTCTCTTCTCTCTGGTCGCTATCTGACAATCTCCATTTTGCGTCCATCCGCCTCCTCTATTTCATTCGCTTCTTCTTCTCTCTTCTTCTCCTTAAAATCGATGTAACCAATCCTCTTCTTCTGTGCTCTCTTCGCGTCACAATCTTCATGTCTTCTCTCTCTTCTTCTTCTTCTTCGTGGCTCTTCGCCTGCGCTCCTAGCGCACCGCCTCTGCCTCTTCGCTCCACGTTTTCCCTCCCAGCTATCTAGGCACTTTCTTCATAGGTTCGTCCTTCCCTTCAAGTCTTTAGTTGTGTCCTTGTGATGGTCGGCGCTAACGTCTCCTTTTGCCTTTCGCCAGTTGCGCGCTTGTAGCGCCAACTTGCGCACTTCGTAACACGTCATCTCACACTCGGGATGAGCTTGCTGCGGGGCCCCTGGTCAAGGATCCTTCGTAACGTGGCTGGCGATATGAGCGTTATCTTTGTGCCAACTGCCTCGTTCCCTGGTCGGTGTGTCCGTTGGCCGCAGTTTGCCCATGAGTGCCCTCTGCCTTGCTGTCTTGTCTTTTGCTGTGCCAGTCACTCACTTTTGGTCCTATGCCTATCGCTCTATCCTCCACTGTGTGCGCTTAACGTAGCAGTCTCTGTTCGCCTTTCTTTCTGCTTTTCGAAGTTGGTAAGAACCATGGCTGCGTGACTTTCTCCGCTTCCTTGTGTCACTTCTCTTCTGCCCTGCATTCTCCTTGCCTTGCGTCCTCCGCTAATGTCTCGCCGCTTGCTGGTGGCTCGCGGTCAAAAGCCCATGCTGTGCGAAAGAGCAATTGCCGCCTGTCCGTCATACTTCTACTTCCTGTAGCTGCGACGCGCGGTTGCCGTCGTCCCAGTTCTTTCTTCTTCGTCTTGTCTTGTCGGGGGCGGCCGTTCGTGCGGGGGTTCTTTCTTCCTCGGCCTGGCGTTCTATTCTTCGGTGTGGGATTCGGTTTGTTGTGGTGCCCTGTAGCAGTTTGGGTCGCTGAGGGCGACTCACGGCCTTGCTGCGGGGGCGGGCCGGGGGCTTCTGAGAGTGGGGTGCTGATGCTGCGCGGCCGGCGCTGGGTTCCTGCACGTTGGTGAGTCCATTTCTCTTGCAAGGCGCACGATAGCAAAACTTGTTTTATATTTTAAAGCTATGCTATATGTGTTTGTATAAAATAGATTAGCTTGTCGTGATGCGTGATTGCTTATGCGCGGGTTGCTTTGAGGTTGAGCCTGCTCCGTAGTATTATCACGTCCTGACTTTGTATTATTCATTTGTACACAGATTCGCATATGCCTCTAATTCGTTCGAAGGACCGTGTAGAGCCTGCGGAGCGTCGCCCGGCAGGCGAGTCCCTCTTTCTTGTTCGCTAGTCGTCCGTGAAGAAAAGGACGCCAATAGAAAGGGCGACCTCTTTCTTCTCCTAGCCTGGCGTCTCGAACCATAGTTCCGCCCTTCGCTGCCGCCTCTGCCGGCTCGACCTGGGTGCTCGGTCGCAGGGTCTCGGCGGTTAGGTGTCACTCTCGCAGACTTAACGCACCGTGTCGGCCCCTCTACAGGCGCTCCGCTCAGGATACAAACTGCGCGTGAGTCCAAAATACAAAACGAAGCATCGTCGCGCACATATCTCTGATTCGCCGCATGCCAAATCCCTCATTGCGTCTTCCTGTGTCCCACTTTCCCTTTTGATTGACCTGTCCCCGCCGCTGCGCGCCCCATCGCAGTCCAGAAAGGAACACCGCGAAAGGTTCCGGACATCCCGAAAGTGGGCACTCGCGACTTGCCGCTCGGACACCCCGCCTGCTCAGCGCGTGCCTGTTTTTGCGTGTGTGCGGCGGCCGTTGAGCGACATGTCCCTAGCGAAGCAACAGGCCCGTGGGGTCTAGCTTTCGGCATGTTCGCTGTTGGATGTTCGGTTGTCTGCCGCACTCTCCGCTGCTGGCTTGCGCCTAGCGGCGGGACGGTTGTTGGGGTGCCTATGGCCCGAAAGCGCCTCATAGCCTCTGTTGAACTGACTCGCCCGTGGTTGCTCCGAGCGGCGCTGCGCAGCAGCCAAATGCGAGTTCCAGCCGCACCTCATCACCCGCCAAACCCGCCCCGACGCAGGTTTGCCCTCTTCGCATTCGAACCGATTCGAAGCCAAATGGTCAGCAGACTGGCGGGTCGCTTTTCTTTGGTGACTTTCTTTGGCGAGCAAATGAAAGTTACCGCTTCCTTGACGCTCCGGGGCTATGCGCCGGCTCCCGGCACTCTCTACACTGGCAATTTCAGTAGCTCACCGCCAAAAACCAGCTTCGGTAGGCTCACCCTGAACGGATGGCCGATGAACTGAAGCTATAAAAACCAAACACGCACTGGTCCAGCGCTTATATCGCTAACCTGCGCAAGCTCAGCCAAAATAACTTTCAGAACTAGCCCGAACTTCAAACCCCGAGGCTGAAATCAGGCTTTCCTCTATCTCAAACATAAAAGCCGAGAAACGCCTCCCCGCGCTGCAGGCTCAACGCCAACAACTGCTGCCCAAAGCTCTCGCCCTCTTTCCGCCATCACCTCCAGCCACCTTCTGCCGTCTGCCCCGCCCTTCATCCCATACCGCTTGGTTTCGATGAGCCGACGACCAAGCGGCTTCGGCCCGTCCCAGCTATCTTCCAGCCTTGCGCCTCAGTGGAGACGCCATTAAGCTCACTCGGTGGGCGGCACCTAACACCGGATTCACGCAGCCCCCTTCAACGCGGCCAGCAAATATCCGCCCATGAGAGAGGCGTCTTCCGCAGCGCCACAGCAAGCTTCTCCGCAGCGCGGTGGTACCGTCGTCTTTCCAGCAGACAGTCAATGGCGTGGAGTGCGGATGGGCACAACGAGTGCTGCGTCTACGCTGCACCGCCTCAGGGCCAACAGGCCCCAAACTTTCACGAATCGGCATGGAGAAACGTCTCCGCTCGCGACCGTCTATATTCGTGCCCGGTCATATGACCTAGTTTTCGTCAACCTGGTAACAACATCTTGTCCGTGTGCCCATGCCTTCCTCGAGCGACCGGCTGGTCGTGCCGAGTCACCGAGGAGCAAGATGCGAGTGGCCTTGGGGATAGGTGCGAATGCCAGGTGAGCGCAGATTAAGATGCCAATACTTGGAACAATCGGTGCTATTATCTCTGCCCGTGAATGCGGCTGCCTGAAAGCGAAAGTCGCCAAATTCGTTTCATTCAATGTGAGCCCTCGCGAGGCTTGCGAGAACGTAAGACTCGCCAACGTCGCCTGGTAATATCACCGCACCACACGCACGCTGGCAATCGCGAGCCTTGGCGGCAATCGGGTGTGATCGACAAATCAGCCAATGTGTCAGGCGGTTACAAGTGTCGCGCGTATCGGATGTGCTGAGTTCTTCTGTGGTAGTCCACGAAGCGAGCTATGCGATAGTGACGGCGTTGTTACTAGCACCCAGCTTCGATGGACGATGCGCTGAAATCAGTCCCCTTGGGTGCTTCGGTCATTGGTGCTGAAGGTGGTCACGCGGTTCGGAATCTTTGGATGGTAGCGAAGGTAGGCACCCTATTGACGTGGTACGCGCGCACCGCCCGAGGGACGACAGGCCCGACTCCTATTTCAGCCCTTTGTAGTAAACGATCTGATCTTGGTGGCCAGCAATGGTTGCCAGCCTCGTTTCCACATCTGCGTCTGATCAAAGAAACCGTTGCGCGTTATAATTCGACCTTTAACTGCCTGGTCCACCATCACGGACCCAGTTCGCTTTTCAGAGGTATGTGTGAAACTCCCATGGCTCTTGTCTGTCCCATGCGCCCTCAGCTTGGCCGGAGCAGATGGAAGCCCCGTGCCCTGCTCGCGAAAAAAATTCATATCGCATCTGCAGCTTGCTGGTGCTCATCCTGCCTGTGGCGCTGGAAGTGAACATGGCGGTTGAGATCCGCGACAGTTGCCACCTCCCGTGCCCGCAGGCTTACGCCAGAGCGCAGGAACTTGGCTGCTTTCTTAAAGTCACGCCAAAAGGCTCATTCTCCACCCTGGCGCGCACGGGCGCAGCTCTCCACACATCGCGGAAAGAACAAGCGTACACGGCCCCATGCGCGTCAGCGCACCCCACAAAGTCCGAGCGGCCGGTGTGGGTATCGCGCATTCCCACAGCTGACAGTCAGGACATGTGGTTGCGCCCAACTGTCTTCGTCCTACCCAAGGTGCGCGGCATTCTCCAAGCCGCCGACTTGGGGCGTCATAATCGTTTTTCTCTCAAGTGCGATTTGACGTCACGCTCCTATATCACGCAAACGGCCGAAGGCGAGTCGACTTAATGTCCATCTGGCGTAAGTATTGGCTTCCTGCAGTTGTAGGGGCACCTCTGGCGTGGGACATGCCGCCCAATCCGTCTCTCACACTCGAGTTGCCTGGCGCTATCAGCTCGGCCGTGGACGGCGGTGGCCATTGCACGATGGTGACCACGCCTGGCGCGCCGTCGGCCACCTGGCCTGCAGGATCGACAGCGTTCCAGTGCTGGGTGGGAGCGAGATATGGATGCTCTGGACGCTACACAGAAGAGGAAAAGGTTAAGAGGGCTGCGTTGTGACTCTCGTCATCTGCGTGAATGCAATCCACACTTGTCAAGACAGCGCCCGCGATAACGATTTGCACTCCTAGTGTTTGAGCGCCCATATGCGGGGCATATCGGCCCGTGTGAGCCCGTGAGTCAAGGGGCGCTGCTCTTTTTGGCAGAAAGCTGCCCCTGCAGACAGCTGCCACTCGCGTACATATCCTGCTATGCCTGTGAAATCGCCACCGCCAACAGGGAGAGACCAGTCGAGCGCCTATCGTCACGAGTAGGGCCGGAGGGCCTTTCTGTGGTTTCTGCTCGCATTCGAGGGTCACCTCGTGGGACTCCGCTCGCAGAGGCTGAGACCGAGGCCCGTCAGGGTGTGTCAGCAGCCTCTAGCTCCAGCGGTGGTCCGGAGAAATCAGAGAACGAAGGACTTAGTTGCCCAGAGCAGAAATCAGAAGATGATGAAGGAGGAAAACTCCAATTAGTAGCGAGATTGAGCTTCTTGTCACAGTGTGCCGCGAACACGAGTACCCGCTCAAGCTCCTGAATCTCGTATCATTCAAGGAGACCTGTCCTCTGGAGCGGACTGAAGATGCATCCATCGATGTGTTCCATCAGGTGAAACCGCTTCCGGGCATAAAGAACCCTGCTCTGATGACTCGCGTGCCGTTGGGCATTGCGAAATATCTGGAACCGAGGTCCCACCTAGCCGCCCCAGTGCCATGCGCAAGCGTCAGCCGCTAGCTGCTCGAACGCGCTGCCCACTATCGGCTTGGAGAACACTGGATCCGCAGAAGCAATGCTCAGAAGATGTCCAGCGCAGTAGTGCGCGCGCATCACAGTGCAGTCGGCCCGCGGCGTGATGCTCTCCCACCGCTTTCCCGGATGCCCCTCGGTGTTGGCGTAGAGGTTCACCAGGTTTGTGCGTGCCGCCGAAGGTCATTCAGCTCGTCCGTCCGCCCATCGAACAGCGTCCAGCACCTGGAAACCCGCACCGCGCCATAACTCTGCGCCACCGCTGGCACCCAGCCCCAACGGCTTTGTTTATGGAGCGGGGTCCCAAGCACACGCATTCGCATTATGAACCGGCCTCGTTCTGTCTTGAAGCGACGGGATCATCCTGGTACCGATCGCGATCACCGCACTTTCGTAGCATCCCGTAACAGTTCCCCTCCTCCCTCCTGGCCCTTTTCGGACTGTTATGGCTCTGTTGTTGAGAAGTGGGTGAGGCCAGTCGTTATACCTCAATGCAAGGATGGACCAGGGCAAGGCCGAAGCGTTTGCGGCCCGCTCCCCATATCATTCTGCTGAGTCGGTGTGTGCGTCGCCGCCTCGGAGAACTGGTACACGCGAACACGACTTCCTCGTTCAGGGCCCTGCGTGGCCAAGCGATGCGTCTTACTACCGAAGGCACACCCTCTCACACACTTATCGTCAATTACGGTTATCGAATTTGTCTCTCTGGAGAGACTGCCGGCCTCGTGTTCGTGCGCACTCACGAGTCCGCTAGTGCGCTTGGCCCCGGCCACACTGTTCACGGCGAGCAGGCCCGCCACCGTCGCCCTCGTGCGTTAAGTTCAGCTAATGCCCGGCAACTGTGCCGTCGCCAGCTAATAGCCATGTGACGCTAGTGCAATTGCTAGAGTACGACGCGGCTGCGACCGGGATAGTATGGGCTGTACGCGTCCACTTGGCGCGCCCCTCGAGAGTCGATCAGCGCGAAAGAGACGCCTCGTAGAACCCGTCATTCTGCTGCACATAAACGCCTTCTACATCGTCAAGCATCTGCGCCCTGATGCCGGGCGAATCGCCGGTACGCGCTCACATTGTTGTTGCCGGTTCAAGTCAAAGCCTTAGGGCGCGTCCTTATTCCGAGGGGGTTTTCTTCTTGTTATCTGGCTACCGCGAAGATTCTCACGCCCGGCTGCGCATGCTCATACAAGCGAGTCTGGTGATGGACAAAAGGCGCGTGAAAACGACTGTGCGCACGCCCCATCGCGCCGGCGCGTGCATAATGATCACAAAACGGCGAGACTGGACGCGATGTGCACGGTGCGCCTCAGGGTTCGGTAGACACGCAGTGCCAAAGACACCGCCCCGTACTTGACATGCCACAAAGGTGGTGTTTTTTGTTTGACTCTTGTTCTTTATCACTTTGTCGCTTGCTCTGCCTACTTTTCGTGTCGTTGCCAAAACTACCGATGCTGCGTCGATTGGAATGGCTATTTGTGATAAGACATTCAATCTTCAAGCGGCTATGGGAGAGACTTACTTCGTACCCAGCCCTTCCAACACCTAATGCCCGGTAAACTAAAAGTTTTAGTCCATTCTTGTGTCGCCTCGTAAGATTTCTCGAGCCTTGTTACGTGGAGCATAGGGCTGGATGGCCTTCCAAGTCTTGGCCGTGACTCCGGACACAGGTGGTAAGATGTATTACTCAGGTGGAAGTGCGAAGGTGCCTTCATCGGAAGTGGCCGTTACTGGGAGCGAGCTCAGGACGCGGAAAAGTTGGATCTTTTTCCCGCTGTACGGTGAAGGAATTCTTTCGTTTTTGAGCACAAAATTTGTCCTCAAAGACCTGCGGGCGGATCTATTAAGATATGTACGACCCAACGAGAAAGTAGGCAAATTGGCGGCTCGCAGCAGATGAGATAATCAGAAAACTCGTAGTCACTGACTCTAACATACCCATGAAACCGGTAGTTTCCGACCGCCAAGTTCTGGCTGTCTGTCTATCGCTACTCCGTCCCGTGGTGTGAAGTGTGTGCTGGAGACGGCCTTTGTGGTGTTGTGTTGTGTGTGTGTGTGTTGTGTGTGTGTGCTGTGTGTGTGTGTGGTTGTGGTGTCTGCTCTAGATTTTTATATCATCTGTGCATATCTTAATAGATGCGCCGAGTCTTTGAGACAAATTTGAAAAATTTCTAGCAAAAACGCCACTTCGAGAACTCCACTGTAAACATCCACCGTGTCGGAGTCCGGCCCAGACTTGGAAGGATCCACCTGTCAGAAAAGCAGAAATCTTACGCACAAGAATGGGATAAAATTTTAGTTTCACAGCATTAGTTTCCTGTGAAAAACCCTATCAAAAGGTGAAAGTTGGCAAAGTGAAAGTAAAAAAACACTGCAACTGCTGCTCCCGTCGAATGCACCCGTCGGTTCATCCAGACTCGCTTAGGTAACCGTAGCCAAGGCGAAGAACACGGAAATAGACGCCCTATGTGACAAATTAGGTGGCATAGTAGCAGAAAGTTCGTCTTTCAGTTGGATAAACCAACCATCCGGCTACCAAAGGCACTAGGATAGTGAAGACTGCAAGCGGCTGTGACGGTACCACTCTGAGAAAGCCATTCGAAATCAAGAGAAGGTGGGAAAGGTACTTCAGAGAGCATCTGAACGAGGAAGTCCCTAGCGAAGACAACCCACAGCTAGACGGCAGGTCCTTCCACTCCTTGCATTGAGTAAACTGGCTCACCCACTTCTCAAACAACATAACAGCCGAAGGAGGAGTACGGGATGCTACGAAGTGCAGTACAATGATCCCCGTCGTCAAGCAGAGAGGGTAAGCGATGGACTGCTCCAACAACCGGGGCATCAGGCTGAACGCACGCACTATGAAGCTGTGTGAGAGGTTAGTCAATACAGGGCTGAGGGACCTCGTTCCGATCTCGCAGGAGCAGTTCCTTTATGCCCGGAAGGTTCACTGATGACACGATCATGGATGCCATCTTCATCGCCAGAGAGGTAATGGAGAAGTATCGAGAGAAGCGTCAATCTCGCTAGGTTCCTGGATCTCGGAAAGCCTTTGATCGAGTACTGCGACCTGTACTCTGAAGGGCTCTCAAAGAACGAAAGGCTCCTGAGCACTTCTCTCCCTGGTGGAGGATATGTACGGTGAGGCAAAAGCGGCTGTACGCACCACGCATGGCCTTACAAAGGAAACATAAGGGTTGGTGTACACCAAGGATCAGCTCTTAACCTTTTCCTCTTCCTAGTAGCTCCAGATGTCATGCATGGCAAAAGAACTCATGAAAGGACACCTAAGACCATCTACGCCGATAACATCGCCCTGATAGCGGAGAGCAGAGAAGAACTTAAGGGGGAGTGCAAAATTGGCTGGAGGTGCTTTCGAGAGAATGGCCTTTGGCTGAACTTTAAGAAGAGCAAGTTCCTGAGCTCCGAAGAGTGCAACGAGCCCATCCAGGAGAACCATGGATAATTTTTCGAGAGGATGGAAAACTTCCACTACCTCTGAAGCGATCTGGTCCGTGATGGTGGACCAGGCAGTAAAGGCTCGAATAAGTGCGGCGGCGGGGCTCAAGGACCCTCAAAGACCAGGTGTTCCAGGCAGTGGTGAGGCCGACGATGTTCTACAGCAAGTGCTAACCCGTATTCAACAACCGTGGAAGGCAGCTGCACTCAGCTGAAATGAAGATGTTGAGATAAACATGCAATTGGACACCACTTGACAGAGTCAGAAACGAGCATGTCAAAGGGGTCACACAGACGGCCTCGATCCAGCTGAAGACACAGGAGCAGCGATTGCGATGGCATGGGCACGTACTGAGGAGGCCTGAAGACCACCGATAAGGAAGGCATTGGAATTCGAAGTAGAGGCAAGCGACTACGAGAAGCCCCAAAGAAAAGGTGGAGGGACGTCATCAAAAGGAAAGTGACACAGAAGACGCAATGGATCGGAACAGATAGCGACGTCTAACAAGAACAACGGACCCTGCGACGGAGCGGAACTAACGCTAGGGAGAAGAAGAAGAAGAAGAAGAAGAAGAAGAAGAAGAAGAAGGAAGAAGAAGAAGAAGAAGAAGAAGAAGAAGAAGAAGAAGAAGAAAGAAGAAGAAGAAGAAGAAGAAGAAGAAGAAGAAGAAGAAGAAGAAGAAGAAGAAGAAGAAGAAAAGAAGAAGAAGAAGAAGAAGAAAGAAGAAGAAGAAGAAGAAGAGAAGAAGAGAAAAAGAAGAAGAAGAAGAAGAAGAAGAAGAAAGAAGAAGACAAGAAGAAGAAGAAGAAGAAGAGAGAAGAAGAAGAAGAAGAAGAAGAAGAAGAAGAAGAAGAAGAAGAAGAAGAAGAAGAAGAAGAAGAAGTAAGAAGAAGAGAGAAGAAGAAGAAGAAGAAGAAGAAAGAAGTAAGAAGAAGAAGAAGAGAAGAAGAAGAAGAACGAAGAAGAAGAAGAAGCAAGAAGAAGAAGAAGAACGAAGAGAGAGAAGAAGAAGAAGAAGAAGAAGAAGAAGAGAAGAAGAGAAGAAGAAGAAGACGAAGAAGAGAAGCAAGATAGAAGAAGAAGAAGAAGAAGAAGAAAGAAGGAAGAAGAAGAAGAAGAAGAAAACGAATAAAAAAAAGAGAAGATGGTGATGATGATGGTGATGATGATGATGGTTTCAATCATCTTCGTCTCGGAGGATTGCCCAGGGATGTGCTGACTAAGGTATGATTTTGCTACCGAGGGCATATTTAATGAAGTGACCTTCGAGGCATTTTTCGAATGATCTACAAAAGACAGGGGTAATGCTCACAGGTCGATGAATGCTAGGATCAATGGAGGCGTCCTTCGTCAGATTGTACGGAAGAACATTTCGCCGCCTAAAAACTCCTCTCTCCATTGACGATTGATTAGATATACTTGGAATCTCTGAGATGGGGTAGGTGTGGCTTTGTACTTCAACTAGACGTAGCGGTCGCTATGTTTTTGATTATTTCATTTTCGGATATTTTCATTTTGAGACAGTTACGGTCATGTCTTTGTACAACACAGAACAAGAAGACAGTTGTCTCAATTTGAAATATCCGACGAATACTTCCTATGTAATGCCCAAACGCCACGCCTACTCCGTCTCAGGGATAAGGAGTGTATACGCGTGAGAAGTGCGGCCAATGAAGCGAGTCCTTCCTTGGAGAGCGGAATATGGTCAGACGTGATGGAGAAGGGTTTGGGCTATATAGTTATTATTTCACAGAGCTGCTCCGCTTGAAACCAAGGAACAAGCTCCACGGGGCAAGAGGATTCACTGGGAAAATTGGAGGCGACGAGCACGATATAACACTTCAGAAAGGTCTTCGCAAATTAGTCGGTTTTATCGATTTGCTACCTCCTATATTAAGTTTTTTTGATCAGATACCTGTAGAAATTATCGATATTCCAAGACTCGACAATTTCTTTTTGCTATTATACCTTTTGAGATGAGACATGACTGACTTGATGAACTGTCTATATTCTGAACAGCTACCAGTGGGCCTTGCCTCAAGAAAAAGACACTCCCGATCCGCCGTTTTCTGCAGGTGCCTGCGTAAAAGGGTGGACTTATGAGATGCGATTAGTCTCCAAGTGAAGTGGTGATCGAGGGCAGGATGCAAAATGAAAAGAAATAATTCCTATGTGTCATCGAAACTGTTCCTTAATTCAAGGAAATCAACCCACCGGATCTGAGTGAGGTACTCGAAAAGATCAATAAAATTACACGGCGAGAATAGTCAGGTAGAAAGGTAGAGGAAGAGTTCTCCCGATAGGAATTCGGCAACTGATATTACAGTGGCCACTTTGTCAGAAAGGAGGAAGAATATTAAGGTTGCAAATTGCGTAATCCCTCTTGCTGAGTACTATATCGAGGATATTGCTATTCCTAGTTGGACCGGCCAGGATTGAGTTAAATGCTTAGAAAGCAGAAATCCAAGGAGGGGGAATGAGGTTGTACAATCGAAGTCGATTACATCACCTAAGTTGAGGAGAGAGCATTTGGCAAGCTCAGGGATGTTGAGATCACAGACCATTACCAAATTGACCTCACACGCTACGAGATCACTCATTGTCAGTGCTTTGATAAGCTGCTCAATCTTAGTCGCGATGGAACATGGAACTCTATTTACTGCTATCACTCGGAAACGAAATTACTCGTGAAACACGTCTATCCTCCCAGATTCCTTGGAGATCAGAGTAGCCAGTGTGCAAACAAGACCATGCCGCCGCCCATTCTATTCTCCAGATCACATATAAGAGCACCGTAATCACCATACAAATTACTCAGAATAGCTGGCAAACTACAACTAGGCTCATGCCATGTTTCCACAAATGCACAGACATCATATTATGCCTCAAAACAGAATCATGTACCCCGATTTCTTTAAGATTGACTCGAATTTGAGTGAAACAAAGTAAGGCACTTTTTATACCATCTAGATGGAGTTCTTTTCATCACAGAATGGCTCCCAAAAACATAAAAGGGCCTGCGAGACGACCGGCTGTTTCTAAATATATCAGAGGACACAGTCTGCCACACTAAATACAAGTCGCCAAAAATCATGCGAACAAAAGAGCTGTGCTTCCTACTGAGTCTCCCACCTGAAAGACCATCGAAGGGTCAAAGTGAATACACGATGCATCTTTGTAATTCTCTTAGTACATCGATCTTCTTGCTTCGTTGCAACTCCTTCAACACATTCTCTGTTCAAAGTTCTGAAAAAAACGCCTCGCGGAATACCGTATTCCATATATCTACCACCCTGGTCGCCTTCGAAAAAGCACCAGCTCACAAGGACAAAATAGTCTGAAGGCGCACAGTCGCCGTCTCGGAAAAAGAACAGAAAAGGAGCTCAGCAACAGGTCAACCAGAGGTGGACAGTGAGAGAGTCCTCCATCAATTTAAGTCTCACAGATTAACTTAATTTTGTTGAGCTTTACAAGTGCTGAGTTTGACGTGCAAAGTAGCATCATACGCTTTCCAACAAAAAAATGATAGCTTATCCCTTACTGTGCCTTACCATTGGTACCATAAGTATGTGTCGCCGTTAACGACGAAGTTGTTCCAGTCGGCGTTCCTGGTGTTAAAGTTGATGCTGCAATTTGAGTGTACTGAGGTTTAGGAAATGTCTGAGTAGAGGTGACGTACGGCACAGTCGTATACTGAAAGTAAACTGGAAGTAGTTTTATCGAGTTGTGACATCGGACCTTGAACTGCGCAGAACGTACCTGGTTCTCCATTACCTCAACTGCACCTTTATTGCCTAATCTCATTCGACTGATAACTTCACGTAGCAGGTTTGATATTTTCAGAACACTGCTTAACGTTCCTGGCATATATGTAGTTTCATGGATTGACGGAGAGAAGCTAGGCAATTGGTGCGATTGTGGTAATAATTTAGTCGGATAAGAAAAAGTTTGAGGCAATTCGGTTGTTGGCGGTGATCGAATGAAAGACGCGATGTTCTTCTTCTCCACATTCCTGAAACATCACAGTTGAATTTCTGGCACTCTATTTAGATCTAAGTATGTAAGTGAATACAAAAAGTACCGAGCATAGGCGGGCTTCACAGCACTAACACGACGATGGTAAGTAGTCTTTTTTATATCTCCGTAGATATCAGCTAAAACAGAAAAGATATTACGGTTGCATCAGACAATAACACCAACTCCTTGAATCTTACCGATACTTCGCGGAGCTAGGTCGCAAAATCTCACCACGTATGTTTTGCCGTCAACACGGAATGCGTTTATTAGCTGATTTTCACGCCTAAAACAAACTCAGCGATTTCAGTTGGCTTACCAGATTTCAGGTATCATATCGCTATGTGGTGTCATATCTGTCATGTAAAGGTTGTTTTGTCAGAGAAGGGCCTTGAATTGTCATGGAACTCAGGAAGGAGATCCAAGTAATCCGAAGGTTTGTAATGTTAGCAAGAAAGATGAAGGCATTATTTGCGATATGCGAGTGAGTTGTCAACAGTCAAAAATAAGTGTAAATATAGTACTGGCCTGAGTTAGCTTGCAAATATGGAGGGTCCTTGTGGATTAGTGCGCTAACGTCTACGCTCCGCCAGAGGAAGTGTGGCTGTTTGATTCTCGCAAGCGCAATACATTTAGCATACTGTGTGTATCTCCAGCTAGGCTTTTATTTCTAACTCCGATATTCATTCGATTAAGCGCCCTATGATATTTGTCATTTACTTCGTCATTTTTCTGAAAAGTGTTTCTGAACTCAAACTGTTTTATACGCAGCATTGAACAAGTGAAAACCTCATTTCAAGTACCAATGAGCAAATCTCATTTCGTATTTATTATTGTAGGATATCTTCTTACTGAGGCGGACTGGTGGAGTGACAAGTGGCGCGCTCATCACTCGCGCGGTCCTGGGTTCAAATCTCGGGTGACTCCCACCCATACCAACCAAGCCTTCTACCTTCCGGGGCCGGTGAATTGGTACCAGATTTGGCGGGAGGATAGAACACTGGCTTGTACATCGGCTGTTCCCCGCAAGTCATTGTATGAGCCACATCGCATTCAATAAGCCACTACGATTCTGAATGAAAGCGGAATGCGTGCCGCATTCCACAAAGGAAATTGATTATTGGCGCTGACTTATCCTTTATCTTTTTATCTCTGTCAAGGTATATACATACATAAGAAATGTTCCCGTGTACGAACCCGGGCAAATGTACCTTGCATTGCATCATGACTATGTCTGTGTTTTTCCGTTGTCAGTTCTTTCTCGTTTGAGGGTGTTCTTTGATTGCAATCACGATATCTACGCTCCAAGCACGCTCAAAAATCGTACTGAACGGTTACTTTCGGATAGAGTCTTGCACCGGTTGAGGACAATTGCCCTTCCGTGCAACCCCTTGTGGTGGGTATCTATTTACGTCCCTTCCTACAAGAAATAGTAACGTTTGAAGCAGTTACGTCGCGTGCCGATATAAGATCACTAGATCACAGCTACTGTACCACTAAAGTACAAAGCTTTTCGGAGAGGTATAACAACAGCAATTCTAACGTTACGCAAACAATGAGCACTCACTATTGGTCAATTTGTAACTGAGGGTCATTTAGGCACTTGGCTGTGAGGAATGCAGCTTTGGTACAAAATTGACGAGTGTCAGGTACTCATAGGATCTCCGTACTTCCTAGCTCTGCTTCTGCTATGCTTGCACCTTCATTGGTTTGACCCTTACGTCGATCGATGCATGGTCGACTAGGCAGTCGTCTGTGCCTGTATTGATCGGCTTCAGCACGGCGGAAGAGCGCGAGAAAGTCCATCCACTGCCAATCGAAACACTCCGCGCCTAATGGGCGGAGCGAAGGGCGCTATATCAGCGCGAGATGCCCGCGGAGCGTACTAGGTGAGCTGTCTCTAGAGAGACAGGGATAGAATAGAGAGAGAGAGACAGAGACAGAGGTGAACTGTTAGCACTGCTACTTCCAAGTAGACAGCTTATAGCTATTGGCAAGCTATACAGGCTACACGTGACATACCTAGCCTAGTCGAGAGGTCGG
The DNA here is from genome assembly GCA_036418165.1 of Cooperia oncophora. Lineage (NCBI taxonomy): Eukaryota > Metazoa > Nematoda > Chromadorea > Rhabditida > Trichostrongylidae > Cooperia > Cooperia oncophora. The sequence continues at coordinate 27,353 of MU912052.1, forward strand.
CTCGACTCAATCAAGCACCAGAGGGTGCAAACGCTGCCCTGGACAAGCACCGCCTCCTGCATTGGGCGCAGCCACGCCACACTCCCACGCGTCCGGGCTCAGCCGCATGTCGAAGCTTCACTTGCAGGACTTGCAGCCCACTTGTACATACTGTGTGTGTTGCAATAAATATTACACCGAGCCTTGTGATCGCGTCGACTAACGGTTCAAAACCGTGAATATCTTGCATCTATCGTCTTGTTTCGAGGTTTTCGAAACGCAACAATGTCAGTCACTAGCCACCGTTGCGCAGTGCCCACCAAGTCCACTTCAAGGCCGAGGCGGACGCTACGAAGCAGCCAGGGCCTAAAACGAGGAAAATCGCTTTAGCATGGGAATTCTCAACAGTTACACGGTTACAACTTCCTTCAGATCAGAAATAGGAGAGAGGCAAAACTGGCCACTATTTCTCAGTGGTCATACATTACATTTGTTTTTTGATAAGTCAGTTGATAAAAGAATGTAGCACTGAACACAAGAAGATTTTCCTTTTTAAAAATCATGATGGTTTGCTGGAAGTTTAGTAGTGAAACATCTGCGGAACGCATTTCGGTAAAAACCTACCACAAGATTCTTGTCAACTAGATAAAGCAAATAACAATTAAGGAATCATTTGTAAAAAGTCTACGTACAAGTCAAAAGTTGGTTTTTTCACACTTATACTAATCCATAAAAGGATTGAAAAGGATGAAATATTTGCCGTTGATTTGTAGGATGCGGCACCATTCTACTTCCATTCAGAATCGTAGTGGCATATTGAATGCGATGTAGCCTATACAATGGCTTGCGAGGGCCAGCCGACGTGCAAGTCAATGTTTTTATTCTCAGAGACGAAGCTGATATCAATTTACCATCTCCGGAGGGAGGCTTGGTTGGCCTAGGCGGGAGTCGACCCCAGACTTAAACCGAGGATCGCGCGAATGGTGAGCGTGTACGTGCCAATACACCACCTCCGTCTCATACTGGCTCATAGCTACAAATACCATGCTATTATTTCGAAGTTATGAAGATATATGAAGCTGATTTCACAGGCATGTTCACTAATGTGGAACATGAGCTGGTTAATAAACATAAACAAGGTCATTGAACACGTGCTATGAAAGTGCGAACAAAACCTTGATAGCCACCAATGGCCGTGAAGTTTACTACATAGATAATGAGGAAACTCAACAACTAAGAACCTCGGAGCCTACTGACTTATTGTACTTGATAGAATGTAAAGTTTGCTTGCAAAAGACTACCACGAGGAAGTACTTTCGATCAGTGAGTCGCAGTCCTCACTTTATCTATTTTGAAACGTAACTGTGCTGCATCTATAAAAAATTTGAACTAAACAGCATCCTTATGTCACGTGTTGATGATTAACGTAGTTGCATATGCAAGGGCAAGGGAATATTGATAACGAAGTTGGTTATAGTTGCGGTAACATTTTAGAACACGGGAATATCAATGGTAAAGAGAACGGAAGCAGTTATTCGGATCAGAGTATTAGCACCAGTAGTGGCGCCATTCACACTAAATTGTATAATAAATTCAAATTTCGACCAAGAGACTTCCTCGTAATGATAGCAATATTAGGATAAATATCAAAGAATCAGTCGTATGTACAGACTCCTAGAATTGTATAAGTTTGCCTCAAGAAAATGTTGGAGGGCAACGGCTCGTCTGAATAAAGCAAATTAATCCACTCCTTCTCTTCTTTCTTATATTACTTGCAGTCTGTTCAGGGAACATCCTTGCTGGGGAATCCCCAATAGGGTGGGGTCGTATTTGGGCCGAGTAAAATTTATTTTAATAGTTGATTTTTCTCGCTTCATGGACGTTGTAAGGGGAGGGAGGGTCGTGTGGGAGTGGGGTTGACTTTTGGTGATTTTCATTGATTTTTTCCTGTTCCACGTATTATATGCCCCCCGCTCGACGGCTCGATTCGATGAGGAAGGACAGAGGGTGGGGGGGGGGTTGTACCAACTCCCAAAAAAAGTTGGGGGGGGGTCGTACGGGCTCGACCAAAATCCCCAACTAATGCTGTACCCTGACTCTGTTGGCTTTTTTTATATTGGCACTTCTACCCCTTTTTACATCTTGCCCCGAATTTTTCTGTAACAGTCGCTAGCATGACGATGTCTCCGTTGTATAGTCTGGTCATATAATCCTCCATAAGCTCCTCTGCTTCAACAGCAGGGACAGGAACGGCTTGGAGCTGGTCCTCAATATGCTCCAGCTGTGATGTCTAACTTCTTTTATGGCCTACGAAGTGCGTTGAGCAGCCTAGTCTATTACATGTCTCTTACAGAGGAGACCAAGTGTTTAGATACATTTTACTCACAGACCCTCCGCTTTGTACTCCTGTTAGCCCCCTTACACTAACCGATCGTATAGTTTCACACTATATGAAGTCAATTCGATGCCATAATAGTTGACTTTTTCCTTGCGTCCCCTTTTCATCCGAAGATAGGAGCAAATGTACTGTTCCTCTATGCAACCGATATCCTTCCCTCAGCTGTTACGTTGTTCAGGAAGAAGATTATCTTACTCCATGTTGTCCGAGTGCCTTCTAGACTTCAATCGGTAGCGCATCTAAGACAACCGTCTTCTGCACCTTTGCCCTCTCTTTGCTACAACGAACCTCATCCTCTGTCCGAACTGCGATTGGATCAGCCGTCGTCTCCGATTTCGGGCCTCTACAGGTGAACTCATTGAACAGAAATCTACTCAGTCATTCTTTTCATCTTCTCCTTACTTCGGGTGTCTTCTTCAGAACGACACCGTCGCAGCATTTCACAGTCTTCGCTATCTTGATGTCTTGGATATCATGATGAGGGACTTAAAGACACATGGTACGCTCAAACACTTTGAGGGTGTATGAGACTATCATCCACCCAGCTGTCGATGTGTCGTGGTCCCAAACCTGCAAGGGGTCAGAGTACGGGGCCGTGAGAAAGTCGTAATTCCTTGCTACACTGCCCTCGCGTTTATGCTAACACCATCCGCGCGTGCAGCTCTCTTGGCTTTTTGCCAAGTCCTGTAATTGCGCTTTGGAATACAAGTACAACGCAATTTCTTTATGCGGATAACATTTAAGGTGCTGCAAAATAAGTACCAAAGATGACGACAAGGGCTAGGAGTCAAGAGCAACTGTGGTGCTTCTGCAATATCCCTCACCATCAGAGGCCGCGCATTCCCACAGAACATGACAATAAAAACGGACAACATGCAATAAAACATGACAGTACAAGCAAAACGCAATTTCCTAACATTTGAGGTATTGCTCATGCTTCAAAGTCCGAATAGGAGGTAATGAAGATGACAAAGGCTAGAAATGAAGAAAACGAATGTAGATGTAAATAAAAAAAAATAGAAAAAACTAAGGAAACGCAATAAATTAAAATCGCGTGTGCATTTCTGCGATCCGGCTCGAATCCGGGCTAATCTACAGAAATACTTCAAACTAACGAGTGGGACGCTTAGGCCGTTTTTTATTTTGATGTTTTGTGGAATGCGCGGCCTGCAAGGGCTGTTGCAGAAGCAGCACAGTTGCTCTTGAGTTCTAGTCCTCGTCATCATCTTCAGTTCTTATTTTGCAGAACCTAAAATGTTATCCACATAAAAGAAATTGCACTGTACTGTGTATTCCAAAGCGCAATTACAGGACTTTGGCAAAAACCAAGAGAGCTGCACGCGACACCCGAGCCGCGCTGACGGTGTTAGTAAAAACGTGAGTTTGCAAAACGGGCGGCGTAGCAAGGAATTACGACTTTCACGGCCCGTACTCTGACCCCGTGCAGTTTTGGGCGGGGGACCACGACACATCGACACTGGGGGGCTGATAGTCCCATACACCCTCAATGTGTTTGAACGTACCATGTGTCTTTAAGCGGTCAGGAGACAATGCTATTTGTCTGCAGTCGCCTGGTACAAGGTAAGTTGTGGAAAGGCATTCACTTCCGCAATCTACAACTGCGTCTTTGCTGCCTTAGGGTAGTGTTCGCAGTTCTTAGAAACCTAGGCCTCTTAGGTTTCCTATCTTTTGCCATCACTTGGATGCTTGTTCCTCCGAAGGGGATCCTCGTTCAACACTACCTCGTCTCCTCTCGGTCGACTCTCGTCTCTCGTAGTGTTTCCATTGCGAGTCGTAGGGCAATCTCTCTTGCGTTGATCCACGTCCCTGTGCTTGTCCGCGAAGACCTGGGAAACTGGTTTCCAGTATCATCCGACGGAGCTGGTCCATCCCTACTTGATGCAGCTTCCACCACCACATTATCCTCTCGGCCCTAAAATTGCTTTCTTGGGGAAGTCCACGGCAATATTTGCCAGCAGCTTGTGCTGAAGACTCATTAATTTCGCCGGACAGTGTCCTGAAATTCCTTACAGGTTTAAGAGATGGCTTCTCACAAGCATGTGCTCATTTTCCTTTGTGTCCGCTGTTGTGTTTGTCTCTGCCCACTACAGGAGCTACCCAATGAGCCCCTCTATTCGCGAAAAGGTGCTACAGACCGCTAATTCGCTGGTTTTGTCAGATCCAGGATCCTAGCCCCCTTGGGGTTTCTCGTTCTCACTCCGTCTTCACGCAATCTCTGCAGGCTCCCGACGTAGCCGTCAGATCATTTGCTACGGTAAGATAGATTATCATCTTGAAATCCACCTGATGTTCCCATCTAAGGTCTGATAAGCTCACCCTTCTGTAGCTCAAAGCAACCGGATCGTGGTGCGTATACGTTAAGTATTGTCCAGTGGCCGCCCCCCTTCGTGTTCTTCCTCACAGCAATGGTTAAATGATTGGTCCTGTTTATGATTAAGATTATGTCCTTCAGGGATTCCGCTAGAGCTATGGCAGCCTTATTACGTGTGGTGTCTCCTTCATCAGTGGAAAGCTGGTTCCCTTCCCTTGGCCTTGAGAAGCATTGGATGATGAGCGGTTCATGGTACGGGGATATGCAAGATGGCTGACAGGCATATTTCGAAGAAAGGAGATAATTTTTTGAGATATAGGCCCACTAATTAAATTGTACGCTCCAGCGCTACTGGTTGGATGGGAACATAGGTCACCTAAGAGCTTATTTACTACAGCACAGCGCGTGCTGTCATTATCCGGCACCTCTCCGCTGCAGCAGCGCTCCGCACACTTCGCGTGCGCAAAGCCGACGGGTTTCTCTTTCCATGTAGGATGTTCATGTTGCTAGGCAGTTATATTGAAGACTCGTACTCTACTATCTCGTTATCTACAGTGGCGCGAAAAAATCGGAACAAGCTGTAAAATCGCATTTTCGTCCGTTTTTGCTTTAGTTATTCCCCTTCATACCATTTAGGAGGAGCAATGTTTGAGAGTGTAATTTAATAACACACATTAATGATTCGGTGGAGCGGAGATAGTGTAGTGACAAATGGCGCCACTTACCGTGGTCTGAGGGTCAACTCTCGGTTGGATTCCCGCCCAAGTCAATAAAGCTGCCCATCTCTCTATAATTAGAAATCGGTACAAGACAAGTCCCGGAGGATGAAAATCTAAAGTGATTTACGCATACCACCGTCCATCTAAGCCAATGCAGATTCTTAAGAGAGGAGACCCCGCGATCTCCTAAGGTTTGCCTGAACGACCACAGAAAAGCGGGACCAATCTTACGGCTTACTCACATACTAGTTTCTCTTGGCACCATACAACTAGACATGGGAACAAGTGCGCTCCCCTTTCAATGTGACTGTTTTGCATAGACACATGGTAAGGCCGCTGGAAAAAAATCAAAGGAGCGTGGAAACTCCATTGCCTCAACCTAGAAATCATGCAAGGGTGGAGGTACGTGATCTCCCATGGCTGGTCACGTGGTTTCTAATGACCTATCTAAAGGCGATTCTCGCGACTACAGATCGCAGGTAACACAGTTCAAAAACTGTATTGCCATGTGTTAGTTGACTTAGAAGGAGAAACCACGAAAAAGTGCCTGCAGTAAGACCCTCTTTATTGCGATCGATCGTGATCAGCGGACGAGCATAAGATGGTCAAGATCAATGGTGACTTGTGAAAGGCGACGACACACTGAGAAGAGAGGGGAGAGGCGAGAAAACGGCTGGCGAGAGAGCAGAATGGCATCGCCACGATGAGACGGGCAGCGTAGGCTGGCATGAGCCTAGTGGGTGCCCATGAGCCTAAAACCTGCCCGCCCTGCGTTTTTCTTACCAGCTTTCACCTTTTAAATGTAGTGCAACCTCTGCGGTTAACTAGCTGGTCAAAATGTACTTTCAAGAAGTCCTAGCCTTATTTTGTTGCGGACCGTGCCTTTATGGCTGCTGGGCAGTCCCTTCTTCAATAACTCGAGGCGCCACTAATCACCCTTCTACCTCCGGTGTAGATAATGATGTTAATGGGTTGTTGGAGCTGTATTGCTGATGTATCGCAATATGAAGGTCGAAGATAGTGTCCTCTCCTGAAACTCACCAATAGGAGATTCACTAGGAGAGCGTCTGTCCTACGTATATCAGTGAAGCTGAGAGCAATGAAAAGGATAAATGCAAAAAATTCTGGTACTACAACGTTTACAATAAGGATAAAACTATTTTATAAGTGTCCAGGTTCGACCCTCGATGAATCTTGGCATACTTTGAAATTCTTTCTAGGATATTGTTTAGCCGTGACCAAGATGATATAATAGTTTTATTGGCTAACGTTTCGGCCTTATCGCCTTCGTCAGAACCTGGAAAAAGTTAAAAACCAGAGTGAAGCTACCCTCGGACATCATTCAAAATCTCAGATAAGCTAGTCCCAGACCAGATGGATCCAGGAACCTGTCATAGGTCACAACCACAAAACGACTCACCTTGAATGTACGGCCGGTTTTTGCTTTAGACCACCGCTACTGACTCCCCGTGGGTGGCTTAGCTGACCTGGCCCCTCGACTCGAAGCCGATGGGAAGTGAAGCCCATCGGCTTCGAGTCGAGGGGCCAGGTCAGCAAACGGGGCGAGCTCGTTTGTGATGGCCAGGCACTCTGTTCATTTTGAGATTTTTAGCGCCTATCGAAAACGCTTCCAAAGTTTTGCGCGCCGAAGTCTGTGGTTCTCGCATCAAAATCCTAACCGTCACCCCAAATTCCACGCCTCCATGGCACTGAACCCGACGACTGCCTAGGGGGGGAAGGGTCTCTGGCCTAAATCGCCTTAGACCATCTAGGTGCACCTTTAACCTGGAGCACAGGGGTCGTCCAGTCTCCCCGATGTACTCATCCCCACAACTCGTGCATGACATCAGGTAGAGGGTCGAACCTGGACACTCATGGAAGATGTGCCAGCCAGTCACTTTGGACTCGTCAAGGATGCGTTTTGCTGCGACAGAAGATCGTCGTGGCGAAGCAGACCACCCACTATCTCAGACGCTGCCTTCAACATCGCGTTGTGCCGAACTTCATCAAGAACAAACGACTGCACGAGGTATGCGGCCTCCCGATAGACAGCAGGCAAGTTCATGAATTGGAACTACGCATACTGAAGGACTGCACTCAGAAGAAAGAAAGATCAAACTTTTGCTATGCTCAGAAAGTGTGTGTCTAAAGAACTGTGTTGTCAACTGCCAAATTTCCAAAACTGGTTTCTGCCAAATTGCTATGTGATGGGAATTGAAGCCCACACAGGTCAGCAAACGGGGCGAGCTCGTTTGTGATGGCCAGGCACTCGTCCCTTCTGTTTATATTGAGATTTTTAGCGCCTATCGAAACCGCTTCCAAAGTTTTGCGCGCCGAAGTCTGTAGTTCTCGCATCAAAATCCTTACCCACCCCAAACTCCACGCCTCCATGGCACTGAACCCGACGACTGCCTAGGGAGATCTCTGGCCTAGATCCCTACCCTGGAGCTTACCCTGGAGCTTACCCTGGAGCACAGGGGCCGTCCAGTCTCCCCGATGTACTCATCCCCACAACTCGTGCATGACATCAGGTTGAACACACCTGAGGCTATGCAGTTCCCCTCCCGCCCAGAAGGACATGTGACACAATGTGGGGTTGGGCAGTAGCGAGCATACCCGCGGCTGCGAATCCGCTGCTGCTTGAGGCTCGCAGGAGGTATCTCGACCAGCCGAACCATATCGTCGAAACCACTCCTGCCCAAAGGCGATCTCACAGCAGCGCTGATCGCACCACTTTGAAGGGTAGGCAAATGGTAGCTTCTACCAACCCTCGGTCACAGTACTTTGTTGGCTCCGGGTGGTCCAGGGGGTAGTTGCCTTTTGGGGGTAGCCATTAGAGAGGGTTATTTTCCGAGCTAACTCCAGGGACTCTTCTCTTTTCTTCTCACCTGATGAGACCATTCTGGCTGTCCTGAACACGTTCCTGTTGATAGCCCGTTTGGTCCCGAGAGGGTGCGCCGACCGGAAATGGACTAAGATGTTCTTGTTGGTGGGTTTTCGGATCACTTGGTCCGATAGAACCCACGCTCAAGCTGGTCTCCTCGTAAACCGAATATTCTCAGCTTGGCTATTAAGGAGGTCAAAGCACTAGTCCATTTCCCTCTCCGTGATGCAGATGATGAGACAGTCGTCTATGTAGCGTTTGTACAAGATAGGTCGGCAAACCAGTAACGGTTGTTCTATCTTGGACATGTAGGCTAAGACTGGTGCCAGCCGCTGACCCATGGCCAAACCTCTGAGTTGCCTGTAGTATTGACCGGCCCACCTACAAATGGAACAATCGAGACACTCTTTAACAAGTGTCATCATGTGTGCTGTCGTCAGGCCATACATGTTGATCGACGCCCCCTGCTCATTAAGGAGTTCAAAAGTGGCCTGTATGGCTCCTTCGTTTGACACGTTTGTGTAGAGGGATGTTACGTTAACGGCAGTTGGCACGATAAATCGCTATACAGGTGTAGGATTTGTACAACTGGCTCAACAGAATTCCGTGACCTCGGACAGCCGCTGCGTGAAACCTTTTCCAAAGAGAGGTACTCATATTAAGTTACCTTTGAGACAACAATCTTACCTCCTAAACGCCTTCTTGACCCGTCGACCACAATAGGGCGAACATTTCTTTGACATCGCATTATTCAATTTGCTGAGAAATTATTGAAGCAAAGAGGATTGGTATTGAGCGGCCGTAGATAGCAATGCAAGTATTAATGGTTACAATTAATGCAAGCTAACGATACGTCAGAAGCGGGTGATCAGCAATGTGCGGAATGGACTAGTTGATCCAAAATGGAATTGACAAATGTCTGAAACGGTAGGCTGTTTTCTGCGCCGGATTTTGACAGAGTTTCACTCCGTATCTTTGCATTTCCCACTATACAAACGCGAACTACTAGCATTTTAGGTAGTCGCAAACCATAGCGTGCAAACTCCTTTAAACGTATTGCCATAAATATGGTTCTCGTTTGAAGATGGTACTCCCATCAATGAGATATCGAGCAAAAAAAATGATCAGTGATTATAAGGTGGCAGGGAGAAATGAATTTCGGCATGTAGCTGCACACAGCACAATGCTAACTAGCATGATACCTGGTACAGTGGGAATCTACCAGCCACTTATTATCGGAGACGCACGTAGAAATCTGGGAATTAGATACGGCATGGTGATCTGCGATGGGTTGTGTGTATTGAAGTAGGAAATAGAGAATGACGGTTTGGTAGATCAATTTCAATAAACGTAGTGCACCACTGTTCACGAAGCTTGCAGTCGCACATGTTCAGTCAACACTTTTGTTTAGTTTCTCGCATTGCTTCTTTGAAAAATCATCCTCGATGATAGGAAAGTATAGGAGACTTTTATTTGGAGGTGATGCGACCTTGCATGCCTATCTGAAGACCTCGGAGGCAATTACGGACAAACTCACCTCTATCGCTAAAGATATTTTAAATGCAGATCAGAAGAGTGAGATCCTTCAATCTTTACAGTCTTATCTATTTGCGCCGTCTGTGAAGTTAAAGCAGGGGCAACCGGTTTTCGGGCTTTCCGCATAGTAATTTTTAGGAAAAAATTGAAAAAAAAACAAAAATCACAAACAAACATAAACAGTCAGAGCGAAAAAAGCCACGAAAATTTCAAATCCACTAAAGGATATTAGAATGGTCCTGATATGTTGAAAAAAAGAGAAAGGAAAGACAACATGTAGGAGACCGAACTGAAGTAGCAGATTGTTGACTCCTGTTCCCCATTTGACTTGAAGATAGGTCTGAGAGGTTGATAGACCCTAGGACTTTCGCGATACGATGACTCTTTAATGGCTCAGTGCAAAACTAGGCGATGGTCTAAAACGAAAGACCGCTTTGCGGAAGAATTACTCTGACAATCCAGCTGACTCTGGGATGGAAACAAGATGCCCGTTGTTCTTCCACGTAGTCATGTCTGTGAACGTGCCAAAAAGTGGAACAGAGTGGTGCGTGAGGTTGCGGATAAAATGGACATTTCTTCTAGAGCTTTAACTAGTACTTGAATTAATTGAAAGGTCCTTACTTTGACCTTCGAACGGCAAAATAGATATCACAAATGAATCTTTGAACTCACCCAGACCTTCCTCCAATAGGACAATTGCAGAACGCTAGTCTTTGAAAGAATTTAGGCAGTTAAACACAGTTTTCTTTAGACACAACACTTATCACTGAAGCAGTAGCAAAGATTTGATCTTTCATTTCTTTGGAGCAAGTCCTTCATATGTAAAGTAATTCCATTTCATTAGAACTTGGCCTGCTGTATCGGAAGGACGAATTACCTCGTAAGCAGTCTTTGTCTCTGTATGAAGTTCGGCACAACGAGTGTTGAAGGCAGGTACTGGAATGATAGGAGAGAGGTGATCTGCTTAGCAACTGCGATCTTTTGCATCGCACAGCAAAACGCTCCTTGACGGGATCCAAAGTGACTGGCTGGCACATCTTCCATGAGTGTCCAGGTTCGACCCTCTACCTGATGTCATGCACGAGTTGTGGGGATGAGTACATCGGGGAGACTGGACGACCCCTGTGCTCCAGGTTAAAGGTGCACCTAGATGGTCTAAGGCGATTAGGCCAGAGACCCTTCCCCCTAGGCAGTCGTCGGGTTCAGTGCCATGGAGGCGTGGAATTTGGGGTGACGGTTAGGATTTTTGATGCGAGAACCACAGACTTCGGCGCGCAAACCTTTGGAAGCGTTTTCGATAGGCGCTAAAAATCTCAAAATGAACAGAGTGCCTGGCCATCACAAACGAGCTCGCCCCGTTTGCTGACCTGGCCCCTCGACTCGAAGCCGATGGGCTTCACTTCCCATCGGCTTCGAGTCGAGGGGCCAGGTCAGCTAAGCCACCCATGGGGAGTCAGTAGCGGTGGTCTAAAGCAAAAACCGGCCGTACATTCAAGGTGAGTCGTTTTGTGGTTGTGACCTATGACAGGTTCCTGGATCCTTCTGTTCTGGGACTAGCTTATCTGAGGTTTGAAATGATGTCCAAGGGTAGCTTCACTCCGATTTTTGACTTTTTCCAGGCTCTGACGAAGGCGATAAGGGTTAGCCAATAAGCAAGCCATTAGCCACTGTTATATCATCTCGGTCACGGCTACAGTAATACCCTAGAAAGAACTTCAAAGTATGCCAAGATTCACCGAGGGTCGAACGTGGACACTTATAAAAGTGTTTAACCATTGACAAATGCATTCTGAGCTGCGGCATGCGCTCTGGTTTCTCTCAAAGCACACGTCACTGGTTTTTATACTCTCATTCCACGATCGGTCAAGAACGGAGCAAACTAGCCATCGGACAATGATGCCATTCTAGGCCAGTTGTTCTATGACAAGAACTATTCTATAGCGCCGGTTCTATAGCGTAATAAGAAACTGATCAAGCAATCAAGTGCCGTGTGAAACAAGCGAGATTCAGAGATGGGAGGTCATATTATGATAAAATTTCTGTTTTCCCAACATTGCCGAACAATTCAGATACTGTATACCGCCATCCTTCACCATTAACTCGAAAATGTGTAACTCAACCCTTAATCTTGCCTTAGGATGTGTGCCAGCCAGTTGTGAATTGTTTTTCGGAAGGCACGAGGCGAAGCGAGGAAGAACGTAATGGCAGAAACCGATTAGCCTGTTCAAAACTGCCCAACAAATTTAGAATTGTGGATAGCATTGCCTTCCTCATAACAGCAACTTCAACAGACGAGCACGAGTCTCAACAAAGAGGCAGAAATGATAAGGTTTATAGCGCTGAAAAGTTGAGAGCCCTAAGTGTCGGCCTATATTATCCACAAATAGATGTAAGCGTTCGTATTGAGCCGTTAGAGATCATCTACAGGTTCTCATATCTTGAAATCATGATGGTGATGCTGAAGCGAACGTCCGTATCCGAAGTGTGTTCGCAAATAAAACGAGAATCTTCTGCTAATCTCTGCTTGAAGGTGAATGCTTAAAGTTAACGATATCTTCGTCGAGTCATAAAGACACTGTATGTAGACCAGGCCACAAATGAAAAGATTCTATATCAAAGCGGCATCAGTAGTCTTCACGTATTGGGTTGGCTAATAAGTAATAGCGGTTTTTTTCAATTGAAAAATTTGTTCGAAAAGTCAACGTTTTGCAAGCAAGTTATACATCATCTGATGGAAACTTCTCGTAGTATAAGAGTATCAAAAAAGCTTTTGTTGAGGATATAGTTTTTGTGGATTTTTCAGTCGTTGAAGTTGGAAGTGAAGTCGCCGAAAATTAGCACCTTCGACAACTGCCTCTATTTGAAAAATTTCATGCTAATAGTTGAATTAATTGAATATGAATTCGATATTCTAATACTACGAAAAATTCGCTATTAAACGATGTTAAGCTTGCTTGCAAAACTTTTCACTTTTAAAACAAATTTTTCAATTGAAAAAAAAACCGCCATTACTTATTAGCCAGCTCACTAGCAGTGGGCTGGCTAATAAGTAATTGCGGTTTTTTTTCAATCGAAAAATTTCTTTTTAAAGGGAAAAGTTTTGCAAGCAAGCTTAATACCGTTTAATAGCAAATTCCTCGGAGTATTAGAATATCAAATTCATATTCAATTAATTCAAATATTAGCATAAAATTCCAGGTGGAACAGACGTGAGCCTGCCCAATATCGGCGAGGTGAAGGTTGACAACTTTGAAATTCTCGAAATCAGTTCCAAAGCGTCCTATTGAGATTCCTTGAGATTCCCTTGCTGAGACTTCTAGCTCAAACTTTCCCAAAAGTATGGAGCAGCTTAAGCGATTTTAGCACTTCAAGTAAACTTAAATAGAGGCAATTGTCGAAGGTGCTAATTTTCGATGACTTCACTTCCAACTTCAACGACTGAAAAATCCACAAAAACTCTCCCCCAACGAAGCTGTTTTGATATTGTAATACTACGAGAAGTTTGCTATTAAATGATGTTAAGCTTGCTTGCGGAACAGTTCACTTTTGGAACAAATTTCTCAATTGAAAAAAACCGCCATTACTTATTAGCCAACCCAATAATTGTTGTACTACGAACTGTCCACATCTTACGCATGTCACGATGCATCGCATTTCACGCGTGCCCATGAAATGGATTATTGCACGACGAGCACGGTATCTTCCAGTCTTGCAGAGACGAACACTTGATAACAATCTGAGAATCACGAGTGTTTTTAGGGACAACGGCAAGGAAATTACGAAAGGAGGTGGGGAGAGTTCATCTCCAGATATGCTCGAAAACACCACAGGAACCAAGTCTATGTAAGAAGGCAATTTTTCAGCAGGAAATTCCCTGATGATATTCCGAGGCGACTCGCGAGAAAATACCTTTGAATGATGTGTCCGAATCACTTCCATTTGCAGATATTAACGCAAGAAAATGTAGTTATGAGTTATCTGAAAAACCCTCTCCCATATGAAGCCGATCCGTAAATCAACTGTCACTGTGTTGTATTAGAGCCCAGTCACTGATCACAGTACCGACCTTAACGAGTAGTTAAATGAGACCGTCGCTTATGAACTTTTATACCGTTTTCACTGCATGTCATAGGAAGTACTCAGTGACCTTTTACTACATTTCGCAATGAAACCCTTTGGAATTGTAGGCTGTTGGTTCTACAAAAAAATTCACATGCTGTGCAATGCTTCACGTTGTACTGTCTCTCTGTTGATGTTTATCATGTGCCTCCCAGTCATTGCTAGTGTACTAGAGCTAGCCATTCATTTGGCATTAACTGAACTCACTCAACGACCGTGTTCTTGCTCAGGCCAGCAGGCTTGCTGAAAGTTGTTTCTTGACAATTGAATTCGTCTCGAGAACGTAGACGACAGCAAAGAATTTGTAGCCTAAATGCGATCCTGTTCAGGTAGTTTCAATGAAGAAACATTCAAATGCTAGTATGGAAGCGAACAAAAACTAAGCACCTTGTATCGGTCAAACGCGCGATACCGGCCACGTACTCTCTACGATTACAGCTGAAGTCGGTGGTTTTGTCCAGTATAGGGTCAAACATTATGGAGTAATAGCAGTCTTCTCGTTCTATCTCTGATATACCGGTTGGAATGTTGACCCATGGAAAAAGCTGAAAACTGCCAACAAAACTAATTTAAGCGGAGAGGAGAGGACTGTGCACCTCTTCTACTCCTTCGCAACTCATATCAAACACAACATCTTGTCTTTTCGCTCCAACAGATTCCACCATCCGTATAGAAATATCAGTTGCCGCAGCCTTTAAACACACGGTCAGTCATGCAATCACTATGCAAATCAATCACTCCAACCAACGGCCTACTCTTTTAGGGCATTCCATTCTAAAATTGTCGAACGGTGAGGAGACAAACGCATTCCGAGCCGTAATACCTGGTAGCAAAGAAGTTATTAGCAGTAACATCTGAAAGTGATAAGCATTGCGCTTGAGTGGTGAGAACTATTCACAAAAAAGACCGAGCTTCGACATGTCATAAAATTACCAGCGTTGGGAGATTATAAGTAGTCACCGTTGTGAGCGCAGCAATGGTATTGAACGTATTAGCTCGGAGATTAAGGAACGTCGATTGAAAGGCGTATCCATCATAAAAAGAAGCGCTTACTTTGCGCAATTGAGGTCAAATTCCAGTCGGTGAACCGGAGCGGAGACAGCACACCGTAGCGTCTACTACACATCGCCAACAAAAAGGAACGTTAGTCTCGCCTAATCATGTAATTACTGAGATAAAACAACGCTGTAAACAATGCTATACTACAAAATTATAAGGCCTCGAATAAAATATCTGTGAATGCTTCACGTTTTATGGATTGAGTTAGAACCTTATGATACCGATTGAAAGTATCCTGACCTTGCACTGATGAGACGAAAGCGAGATCTGAAAAAGGTGAAGATCTGCGACTTGGAATGGGACTTCTCTGTGGAGGTGATCAATCAGTGAAATATGTTTCGCTGCTCCTGATTCTAAATGGGACGATGAAAACTACACTCCTCCTCCCTCAGACAAAATAGGCGTGGCATTCAATCGTGGCATTGATAAGTGACTCGTAGGATATTTCAGTTGAACAACTGTCATCTTGCTCTCTATTGGACAAAGACATGATCACAGCTGGCCCCAAAGTGAAAAACACCTGACGGAAAGCTCAGCCACCGCCACGTTCAATTCATGTGCGTGGCCATGCCTACCACATTTTAGGGATTTTGAGAGCCAGTCTGCACCGGAATTTGTGAACATCCCCATTTACGCACACTGGACATTTCTCGTATGGAATTCGAATAACCACCGACTGGTTTTAGAACAGGAATGGTTTTTAGAACAGGAACCTATTCAACCGATGAGCTATGATGTTCCAGAGGGAATAAAAAGGTAAAGCCCCTGCTATAAAGCGCCAAGTTTGCCTGTATGCCTATATGCTTGTCACGAAGTTTAGCAAGTTTAGCATCACTGAACACCAAATTACAACTTATGGTTTCTTGAGTGGAGGGATACCATAAAATAGTTTGAAAGTCAATTTATCGCAATGATTGAAGCCACTTTTTTCTCTCAGAATCTTAAAAGCTCAGAGGCATTCAATGTAACAAATGGGAAAATTTGGGATAAATTGCAACATAACTCACAAATGAGTGGTTCAGGACATAGGGCGCTCTTTCAAAACACTATGTTGTATGTCGTTGCAGGGACCTGTGCATAGGAAGAACAATAAAGTGCATTGCAGCAGAGACGTGCTAGAAAACCAAAATGAGTGAGAATGTCCTCTATGGAAGGCACTGCATCACGCACCATCCTGGTTCCACGTGCTGCGCATGATAAATATTGTCAGATATAACGATCTACTGGTCATAACCTAACTTTTGTTCGTTAGTTACCGTATTAGGTATACATTTGGCGCGTAATTAGTGATCTCATGTCAGTATATTTGCTCGTCGTTTTTGGTTAGTTATATGTGTTGTTCCTAATAAATATTCCCTGCCTATTCTACTGCCATCTAACTTCCGCGACACAACAATCAGGATTCCAATGGCGACGATGACGGACAAGCACTTCCAGAAACTTCTCATGTCACTTACGGACGCCGTCTAAGGACTTGCACAGCAACAGCCGCAACAGCCAGCCTCACCAATGGCGGAAGCAGCGAGGACGTTCGACCTGCTGGCAGGACGCATCGCGCACTTCTCCTACCACCCGGAAGTTGACCTCACGTCCGAAGCATGGCTCCACAAGCACGAGGATATATTCAAAGTAGACGCGCGGACTCTCGATGATTCAACTCTTGTTCGACTTCCACAGACTGGACGCAACTGCATACGAGAAGTACTCAAGTTACATCCTGCCGAAGACGCCAAGTGACGTCACGTTCGATGAAGCCGTATCGACACTGACCATTCTGTTTGACCCACAGGAGTCACTATCCAGCTGCCGCCACGCCTGCATAAAGGTGGCCGAAGATCCGAGCGAAGACTCCATTACCTATGTTGGACGAGTCAGCAGCGAGTGTGCCAATTCAAGGTATCCAAGTGGGACGAAAACCAGTTCAAGTGTCTTATGTCGTAAGCAGAATACAATCGAGCGACGACACCTTCATACGACTCAAGCTGCCGGACAAGCTGCCGGACAAAATCGAAGCCGATTTAAAGTGCACAGTTCATTCTTGGACAGAGGAATGCAAGCGGCTCACAAGTCTCAAGCGAGCACAAAAATGGTCGAGGATGGATCGTCAAAAGTACGTGCCATCAGACATGGCCCGACAGGACGAACAGAGCAGCTGCTTTAATCGGCTAAACGCTCTCAGGCGGTCCATGAGAAAATTGAGAACCGCTCCTCACCCTACTCGAAGCCCTTCCATCTCCATGCTGGCTATGCGGAGCAATGCATTTCGTCCGAAACTGTACCTATCGACGACACAAATGCTCCGACTGCCGCAAGATCGATACAAGGAAGGATATTGCGATGCTAGAAGACGAGCAAGCCACCCCCTGCGATCCAGACGATATTCATCGAGGCCAACAACGCGATCTGATGTTCACCGTGTCAAGCAGAGATGACAACTATCGTCGATATGCAACAATAGTGGTAGACGGCGAACCAGTCAATTTTCAAGTGGACAGCGCCGCGGACATTACGATCATCAACGAGTCGATAGCTTATGGGCAAACCGTCCCTACAGCCACCGTCACTTATCGCTCACAGTGCCTCCGGAGATCGCATCCAATTCCTCGGTCGACGCAGCTGCACGTATAACTTCACTCAACGATAACTCAAGAAATATATTATGTCGGCCACTCAGCCCAACTTAACTGGTGTAGAATGGATTTCCAAGATGAGAATCTGCTACCTTATACATTCTTCCGGAGCTTCTATCGCAATCAGCGTGCAGCACCACTTCAAGCAACGACCAAATTACAAAAGAACTACAAGACGCTTATACAAAAGAGTTAAGGAGCAAGCTCGGGCTATACTAGCTGTCAGAAGCTACACCACGTCTTGAGAAAAACGCAAAAGTATCCCGTCCAAAACTCAGGCACCGTATGCTGCACTCCCAGCAATTTTCGAACGACTCCAAGCAAAACTACGAAATGCTCTCTCGCTGCTCAGGCCGACTGCACAAAGAAAAGAAACGCGCAACACTCCAATGGAACCGCAGTTCAACAAGAAACAAGGCGCCCTCAGCAAAGGCGATCCAGTGTTGGCACGACAATACAGAGTTGGAATGGCATGGTGGAAAAGTGTTCCAACGACTAGGACGAGTACTCTACAAGGTCCCACTTGGAGACAAAATCTGTGTCCGATATGCCAATCAGCTCCGTCCTCGATATCACGATGTACCACCACAGCACAACGACAAGGATGTGGAAACTTTGTTCGAGATGTTCGACCTGCAATCGTCAACTTCGATGCCGACTACAACAAGTTCAGTACCGTCATGCGACGTCACGACAACAGCGACAAACGAGGACAACATACGAGATCGACATGCACGCAACGTCCACCATCACGGCTCCAGGTGGACGCCTACCAGAGGACTTACCATGCTCGTGATATCAGTTGATCACCTGGTTTTCATGTTTGGAAAAGGGTAGGTGTTAGACATCGAAACGATCTACCGACCCACCATGACCATAACTTTTGATCGTAACCTACCGTGTTAGATAGTACTTTTGGAGCCTAACTAGTGATCTCATGTGACTATATAAACTCGTCAATTTAGGTTAGTTATGTGTTATTCCTAATATACATATTCTCTTCCTATTCTACTGCCATCTACCTTCCGTGACACAACAGATATCCTTCTCTTATTTCTTCAGGCTTGAACAAGATTTTAGAATTTTATTAGGTCCACGTTTCGACGTTCCGACGTCTTCGCACAAGCATACATCACATTTGTTCTGTGACACTTCTTAAGTCCCCAGTCGGTCGACCCCGCATCGCGACTGCTGATCAGGGCTCTGAAGAAGGCGAGGACGTCCAGTTTACATCACCGTAACAAACAGTTGCTCCTCACCTGCGACCTTTCCACCACTGCTTGTTTCCTTCCCAGAACGATCGTCACTGCCATTGGTAGGGCAAGACAGCCGCAGGCGTGCTCATACCTCGCTGCGTCGCCTGCCCCGACTCGTTGCGATGCTATAAACTATAGGTCCAATAAAGCCATTCAATCCGTTACAGACATGAAGAAATACGGGTGCACCACATTGGTTGTTAACGTTTGAAGATGTTTTTCAAGAAAGGATTGAGAGTAATACGAAACAAAGTCATACGTGAAGTACTTTCCCTGTCACATTGAAAAAAGGGGCGCGAGATTCCTATGAGTGTCATCCACACTAAAACTGTAGGCTCCTACTGACAGCGTGGAGGTAGGATTCGGTGCACTGCTCCCTTTCGAGTCTATCGCTTCGCATTGCAGATCCCTCTTTTGGTCCTTATGCGTACGTCCGCAAGTGGGTAGATAGTGCGTCCATAACGCGTCTCTAGCGGACACCAGCATTCGAGTGTTTTAAGCGGCTGGGTTGAACAATTTCAAATTGCAGTGGCTCCGAATGAATATGAAAGCATGCAAGCCATTTGAATAAATGTCTGAAAGAAGGCAAAATACAAGGAAAAGAGCATAATAATGGACATAAAATCAAAGAAGGAAATTAGAGCCAGCACAATTTAAGATTGTTCAACATGACTCACCTATCTCACTTTCGAAGCTTGGAGAGCTGAAAAAGTGGGAATCGCGGGAATTTGCCAACGAATTTCATCAAATTCAGCTGGTTCGCCGTCGCCGAGGCCGCAGCCGCTGTCGCGTCACAGTGAAGCGCGCTCAGCGCGCCGATCCGCAATGATGAGGACTGTATACCTGCCGATCCACCGTTTTGATGTACGCCATCTTTTTTTTGCGACTACGAACGCTGGATCGACACCCTTACAAAAGGACTCAGAAGCTGACGCGAATTTCATCAAATTCAGCTGGTTCGCGTCGCCGAGCCGCAGCCGCTGTCGCGTCACAGTGAAGCGCGGCTCAGCGCGCCGATCGCAATGATGAGGACTGTATATCCTGCCGATCAACCGTTTGATGTACGCCATCCTTTTTTTGGCGACTACGAACGCTGGATCGACACCCTTAACAAAAGGACTCAGAGCTGACTGCGCGTGATATGATGACTACCCCTCCTGGCAAGCATAAGATTGAGTAGCATAATGGGAATGACTTTGACGTTAAGTGTACTATACTGGGGGATTAGACAGAAATCGATTCCAGGAAGGCCTTGAAATCGTTTTGGATTTTTGCGAGAAACCCAAGGATGAAGACCGAAACGAGTGTCCGTCGATTACAAATGAATTCTTGCCGTTTGTAAGAGTGCGAGCTACAGTGAGGGCGACGTGCACAATGACAGTTTCGATTTATGTGACACGATGGGGCTCTAGTGAGACTCATTCGCTCTTACTTATTCTATTGACACATAGCATGAGCTAGGCTCCGCACGGTGGAACCCCGGTGAGCAGTGCGCAGTTATTAATGGGTTCTTCGGGGGCGTTCGGGACACGACGTTGGAAACGCTAGAGTGGGGAAGGCGCTTGACCGGATAGGTGAAAAATTAAAAGCTTCAAGCCATTTTCAGGCCTCTGAAGAAGACGAGAAAGTCGAAACGTCGGGCCAATGAAAAGGTTTCATCGAACAACCTCGTTTGGCAGAAATAACTTGACATTCGACTGTGAGTAGGATTTCAAAAGTATGATTTTTTTCTTCTTGTCTTTTCATGCGGCCCTGTGGCAACACTGTGAACATACGCTGACCATCCAGGCTTACTACAGAGTAGCCAATTCGTGCTATTTTCTCATATCAAGCGTATTGATAGCTTCATACGCTAGCCCAACTAAGCCGTTCTTTTCGGTGTACTGAATGCTATATGAGCAATGCAGCTTCTCTTACCATGGAAGTCCGCCAAATTACCATGGAACTTCGAATGGAGACCTGACTAGATCGATAGTCTATAAGGTTATTTACAAATTAGCAAAACTGCAACCTGCATTCGACAAGCAAGCTATGAGCAGGTAAATTTCGTAATGGTGCAGTAGGGTGGAGGCTTAGTAGTGAGCTGTGAAGCATAAGCGGGAATCGCATATGTCGAATTATGTCATGATGGTTCAGTGGCAAGGTTTGATGTTCGACGACTCGATTCGACATAGGTTGCAGTTTTGCTATCTATGTTTGTGAATAACCCTCTAGACTCTATCGACCTACCCACGCGTCATGCAGACGAAATCCCTTGCGACCTTCTCTTAGGAATGGAAGCATACAATCGGCAAGAGTATTCTGATAGTTTATGATGCTTCTACAATATCAAGTTGCAAGAATGAGCACAGTGTTGCTACTGAAAGCAGCATATAACAACTGGCTTTGATGCTGATGACCGTATATCCAGCGGACCTTTGCTGCGAACTCTGAAATAGATATGTTATAAGACCGGCCGTCTGAACGGAATTTCGCCTTGCCGAAAAACCATTACTGAACAAATCATTAAAAGGGCCACATTAGTGAGATTTCCTTCAGATCCTGTAAAGAGCCCACCGACCCACAATATGTTCTCATATTCCTCGAATTTCTATTCTTTGTCCTGCTTCTCTAACTCCAGCGCTTTCCTCATGGCAGCCATCAGGCCTCCTCAATACGTGCCCAGACCATCGCGGTCGCTGCTCTCTTGCTTTTAGCTGGACTGGAGTCGTCTACGTGGCCACCCTGAAGATCTCTCTCTGATTCTGTCTAGCCCGTCCAGCCGCAGGCCAATCTCAGCATCCTCACTTCAGCTAGTGGAGCTGCCTCTCATTACTTGCTACCCTAGAACAGTGCAAGCCTTACCAGTACCCGGTACACCTTGCCCTCGAGCGTTCTCTAGCACCGCCGGTCGCAGAGGATCTCTGTTGACTCCCTTCTTTTTGCCCAGTCTGCATCGCAGTCTTTACCACCTGGTCCACCTGAAGGAAACTAAGTTGCTTAGCCGAAAGAGTGCACCGGGCTCATAGTATACCGCCACGGCGAAAGTACCAAAAGGATCGAGGTTTTCCAGTGCCTGTCCTCGATCCTTTCGATGCTTTCGCCGTGGCGGTCTACTGTGAGTCCGGCGCACTATTCGGAGCTCGGAAACTTGGCCTTCTTTGCGTTCAGCTAGAGTCTATTCTTAGCGAGTTTATCCTGCTTTCTTTGTGCCTTGCCCTGGAGCTATTCTCTACTATTCAGGACAACGTGTCGGAGAATGGTTCTCAGCGACCCTCCATGAGTTCTTTTGCCTTGACATCCACAGTCAGGAGGAAGAGGAACGGGCTGAGGGCTGATGCTCGGTGTCCCCATGACGTGATGCCAATCTGTATTGTCAAGCCGTGTGGGGATGCATATAGCTGCTTATGCCCCATCGTATTTACACCTTCACTATGAAGACCAGGTGCTCCGGAACGTTACGTGCCCTGAGCGCTCTCCAGAGTACAGGCCGAGACAAGCAGTCGAATGCCTTCTCGAGGTCCAGGAAGGCTAGGTAGCAGGATCGCTGCTTCAGGGAGACAGGGACAAGTTCCCTCAGAGTTGTGTTGACTAGGCGCTCGTACAGCTTCATGGCATGGGAAGTCAACTTACTGCCGCGTTAGTTGGAGCACTCCATCCCATGACCTTCCCGCTCGAAGAAAAGGACGATTGTGGTGCCCTTCCACGCATCCGGCATTCTTACTTCGGCTGTAACATTGTTCAGGAAGTGTGCGAGCCAACTCGACCCTCGCTCTGAATCGGTTCACAAGGGCCTTCCACACCTCGGTCGGTATCCTATCTGGACCCACTGCCCTCCCCTATATCTTTCCTAGCTCTCAACGGACTTCATCCCTTGCCCAAGGAGTGACAGGACCTGCCGTTGCCTCTAGCTGTGGGCTAAAGGGAAAATTTCTCGTCCAGGATTCCCTCAAAGTATTCTTCCTCTTTCTGGTTTGGAGCTCCCTGTGATTGGCACCGTTTCCTCTCTAGAGCCCTTAATACACAGTTGTCTTGACTAATGCGATTGTCCCCTTCTCCACCTTCCACCTTCTCGCACAGAGCGTCCATTTCCGTGTTCTTGGACTTAGCAACGGCTGAATTAGCTCCTGTAGGTAGCGACGTCTTTGAGGATCACTGTCCTTTGCCAGCGTCTGTATGCTTCCTTCTTATGCTCAAGGAACCCCTGACCCACGTTCTAGAACCACGCTGCCTTGTCCCCTCTGGTCACAGCTAGCGTCTCTCCCAGTACTTTATTTGCATGCTGTAAATAGAATGACCTCTGCTACGTTGACCCAGACTCCTGGACTGGCTCGTGTGGGTCTGGTATCCCAGCCACCGGTATTCTTCGACCAGAGCATTCCTTTTCGAGCATTTTTCATCACAGCGCGGTTCCTACCCTCGTCTTCTCAGGAAGGATGGCAATATCTGCACGAGAATCCCCTTCTGACTAGAGAGGTCATTCAGGTCGTGAAGCGCTTTTAGAAAAGGGTTGTTTCATGTTGTAGGGGTCCATATGAGGATCACAAAAATGGGTTCCGTTTTTGCTATAAGTTTACGGGAATGCCAAAAAATAATTGAAGAAAATTCGACAAGAAAGGGGGATTGTACCATCTTATTGGGCTCTGTTCTAGCTGTACTTTGAGTGTATATAGTTGATGAGGTATTCCTTCATTATGCGATGGGCTCTCGAACGGCGGATTAGTTGTAGATCGTGTCCGGTTGAAAACCAATTTTTGCATTTTTTGTATTTACGTCTCCTTGTGTTCTTGTGTGCGTAATGGTGTGTCTAACACGGATATATGTCATTTAAGACCTCATTCCGTACGGTAATAGTTCACGAATCGGCCCTACTTAACTATTGCGCTCTCGAAACACTGTGTAGGAAACCCTGCTGAAAGTTGTGTTACGGGAGTTATTCGAGGCCCTGCTCACGAGTGCGACACTAATTTCTGACCACGGCGCAATTTGTCGCCAATTTGTTGCAGGAGCTTTTTCGCACTGAAAAACCGCTGACAACCCGCACGCATGATCTGTTTAGCGCATTATTTGGCCATTTGTTGGCGCCAAATGGCCTCTGCGCTCAAAATAGGTGTCAGAATCGTGAATGGAGCCATCAGTTACCTCTCTATACGAGCTGTTAGCAAAAAAACTTTTAGAGGAGATTCTGGTGATAATGGACCGGCCACTTGCACAACTTGATTGGTAGTGACACCCGATCAGTGCGAGCAGCGGAACTGGTCCTTTTCACCTTTCAGCTGCAGATATGGTGCAATAAACATACCTGTCCTTTTTGGAAATTAGTAGTTTTTAATTAGGAGTGTATATACTAGTCAATAGAAAGGTCCAGGTGTCGAAGTTGGATAACGACTCCTACAGGTTACTGACAGCCACCAACTCAACACGATCTGTCACCATATAGAACAGCTCGAGGAGAGAACTTCCGCTGAAACTCTGCATATAGGGGTTATCAATGACTCTGATCATAGTTCTGACCTTTACAATTGGCACCAAAGCCATTTGGCTCCAACATGGCTCTGAATCTTCCTCTAGGTGCAGGGCGGGGTGCTGCGAGACCACCGAAACTTCAATGCTATCTTACTGTGTGGTAATTGTAGGTGCTTTTTATCCTAACTTGTGTTGTTTTTGCGGAGTCGACGAGGATCCCATTTGCTATGCATGCTCAACATTAGATATAGAAAAGAACTTAGAAAAATAGCTCACAGTCGCTTTTCCTTAGCAAACTTTTCACTCATTTTTTTGGCATTCTCAAAAACGCATGGCAAAAACGAAACCCCTTTATGTGGTCCTTTTATGGATCCCTGCAACATGAGTCAAATCGTTTCAAAAAAGCACGCCACAACCTGAATGACCTCCCTTGTGAGAGCCCACATCCTCGGCAGGCAGAATCTTGATGTCCCATACAGTTTTGAGAGAATATCGCCCGTCAACTGGATGCGATGCGTACATGGTCACTACTGTCCAGTGCCCCTCCTTCGGGTCTATTCTCACAATTATGAGTCGATCGCTGATCCTGTTGACAGATGAGACGCAGTCCTTGAGGAATTCTGGACCATTCCGTTCGGTGTCTGCTCCATTGCACTTTTCCAATCTTGCGCTGCGCTTTCCCTGACGGCATAAGACTACTATGTCCCTGCTTTTCATGAGGTGGCCACCTCTCAAGGCTCCCGGCAAGTGATCCCATGTCCAGGGTCCCAGTTTGAACCAGCCTCTTCGGCCGAGATTGTTCAACCCTCGATAGCCCTCATGACCAAGAGCTCGGAAAGCTCCGCGAGCCTAATCGCCGTTTCCGGGTGACGACCTTGCACTGGCACTAATACTTTTGCGATTTTTAGACATAACTGCTATGATGGGTTCTCCATCAGCCGGATTGTCAACCCAACCCTGATGCTGGCGTCGTCACCATTTTCGCAATTTTCGCAAGGCATGCTTTGTGCCTTGGCAGGGACGGACTCATTGCTCTGAGTGCTGATGCCCCGACTGGCACAAACAAAAAAATGTGTCATCCTTCCAATCTTTTTTCTCAAGACTTTGGCGCGTAGGGAGAGGGAGGAGTAGGCACTCCCAACCAATTATTAGCACTTTTGCAGCGCCTCCAAGTAATGGGAGAGAGGTGAATGGCGCGTTTGAAAAGGTGAAGAAAAAACCAAATATCATAAATATTAGGTTGAAAAAAAAGTCCTGTGACACGTTGACCAATATTTCGGACCTAATGGTCATCACCACTAGTGGGACTGGTGCCTACTTCTTGACCAGATTCTCGTTTCGACTATCGCGGATCTAGGCAACTAGGATGAAAAGAACGGGGGACCTCAGAGTAGACCTTCATATGCAAAATTTTTGTCCCAAAAAAAAGAGTAGAAACCAAGAGATGGTAAGTGGAGTAGCTGAGTTCGTTGAAAAAGCTGTGTACAGCCGCACTCCATGATCGAGATCCATAATCTTTTGGCGTAGCCTCATCGCAACATGCGGCATCCGCATTGCCGAGGAGTAGAAAGAAATTGAGTGTTCCCGAGTGAAACCAAACGTGAAGTTATCCATGCTTCGAAGTCGACTGGGTAAACTGTGGCCATCGCAGCCGTATCAGTAATCATCGCTTCAAAGCACAGTGAAGTCTTCCTTCCATGGACATCTGCTTCTGGCTGAGCAGGCCACTTCTCTTCTTGAGAGACGCTGTGATTATTATGTTCGCGGTTACCGCAAGGAACTAGCTCTCGTTACCAACCACAGTCTCGCAAGAAGTCTTCCCGTTGTGCACGTAGAAGAGAAATTTCAACCACGTCTATTCGGTGCGCTTCGTCAGATTTGGTGCAACTCCTGTGACATAACTCATAAAACATTTTCCCGAAAACCGGGATTGCGGAGAAGAATGATAGTTGTCATTTAGGTGCCGCCTAGAAATGCTGCCAGCTTATCGTGGTTACGGTCAGGTGCTCCTCCAGGAGGTTGACTAGGTGGCCGACAACGCAGATGTTTATTACGACAAGGTGCCCCTACGAGAACTCATTATATAGGATAGGATGAAAAGTATCCTGACTTTTGGAGGACTTTAGGCCATTGAAGGTTCCACTCAAAGCCATAACGTCCCTGTCTGCAGGAACATCACACAACAACTAATCGGGTGTAGAAACTTTCATAAAGAACACGTTTTTTGATTTTTTTAAAGAAAATTCAGGTATCGTGAGTAAGTATCGCACGACTTGTTTTACAACCCAATATTTTTTTACAAGAAAACGCAATTCGCACTTTCTGAAGCCTAAATACTACTCCCTTGTGTTATAAAACCGAGGACCGAGGCAATTGTCGATAACCGAGGAGAATGGCCAAGGTGAGCAGCTATAGGTACCATGCCCGGGCTTCTTTCATAGTCGCAAGCTTAGGTAGCTCAATTTGCCAAGTGTCAACACATCTAGATGATCTACTGAGATTTTACGAAGTAGTCCCCAAATGGATGAAAAGGAAAAATCTTACTTCCACTCTGCTCACGATGCCCTTGTTCTTCTGAAACAGAGAAAAACTTCCACCCTCACACACTTTCACGCTCACACACAGGACTTTCAGATAACTTACATTGCTTCCTGGAACGATATCTCAGGGAGAAGTGTGAGCCATTACCTTATGATGAGCGCACCGCGCAAACAATCAGCAAGCAGATTTGCATCAATCAGCTATGATACCCACTCGGCACACAAGGGACCATAGGACTCGCAAAAACATTGGACTACAAGTGTACCGACTGCTCGCGGTAAAACGGCGCATTCGTGGTAAATTAATCGCTAACACAGTTTATGTTAAAGTGTTTAGTATACGATAAAACATGTGCATTGTTACATCAGTCAAGTTCCTACGGCTACATAGCTCTCAAAGGGAACCTGTTGTGTGTTTGGTGTGTTGATGAGGTTACAGTGTCAGGGGTTGCGTGTATTGTTGAAGTAACGAGTCCATTGACGTACATGTCCCTGGGTCCCTGGCTACGCTTTGTGTGTTCTTGGGCTAGTTGCGAAGTGGCGCCTCTTCGGTTATTTTTCGTTACTTGTCTTAATTTGTTTGAGTGGCGACCGGAGTCGCTTGTTGGAGAGGCGTCCAGTCGAGTTGAATGAACCGAGCGAAGACTGCCTCGGACTGCCGGAGAGCGGTATTTAACCCCAAAAGAGAAGAGGCACACCTACTGTTTGGATGCCGCTCGCTATGGGGCTCGATGGCCCGCCTTCGAATCTGATTTAAACGTTTCAGTAATCTGCGGTGAGCTACGAGAGTGCCATGAAGAAGAGAATCAAGTAATTTATTGGGTTGTGGTGAGTAATTTATAGGAATGGTAACAGGTCCACTGAGAGATGAAATTTCTGCAGTCACTGTCATACCGCATTTCCTGATATCACATGATCTAATTTGAGAAGAGACAGTACTAAACAATATGACGTCATGCCGCCAATAATAACAGATGGGAAGGAACGATGCTTACATAACTCAGTCGAAATCGGAGTTCAGGATAGTTTTTTATAGCAATGCTACGAAAGACTTCTGGTATTTATTAATTCAAAAAAGCTCCCTGTAAAAAGTAGTTGCGCCTATTAGGGAAGTTTGGATGCAAACTGCGTCCTGCCGCTTGAGTGAATTCGTGGGAGAGACCCATCCCTCTTTTTGCTCTCTGCTACGACCCCAGGGAGGAACGTCTTCACCAACCAACTAATAGTTTCGACTATCGAAATTATAATACAATAAAATTTATAGTAGCGCTGGAGCAGCTGTTCGATCTGCATGTAACTGTAGGAATAAGTGTTGTCCACACTAATGATCCATGATTTGCTATCACAAACGATCTTCATCAACATGTTGACTATTTTAGAATTGCGGTGGTATGTCTCAGTCATTGCTGTCAATCATATCCAGGATAAAAGTTCTAGAGCTGCACGCTCTAGGAACACATGCAACAAGTAGTTTCGAAACGCCATCAACTAGGGGCGGGGGTGGCAATTGTAAAGGTGAAAAGGGAAAATCGTGAAAAATCAACAACAGAAAACAATTTTCTGCAACACAGAAAATTTCTCTCAAATGCAAATACTGCGCCCTCTTCCAACCACAAGCATATACAATCCCTCCCCCCTCTCCCCACCCAGCATATATAACCGTTCCGTGCTTTACGGGCGCTAATCAGAATAGCGCCTGTGAAACAGGGGAAATCGACTATAAGAAAATTTTCTCAGACCAAATACGACCCGTCTCCGCCTGGCAACCAAATATGACTCCCCCCTAGGAATTCCTAATTCTAGGACGTGCTCTGCGTTGCGCCACGGCGCCAATGTTTTTCACAGCTCGACTGCCTGCCATTGCGTGCAGCGCAGTGCTACAGTAACCTCAGGCCTAGTTTTATACACCGTCGAGGACTTCTCGAGGGAGATCTGAAAGTAGCGTCTTTGTTTGAGCGCAATGGTGATACATGTGTTGAGATACCTTCCTCTTCGTCAAAAAAAATCATTAAGAAAACTGCGCTAAAGCATGAAAGCCATTCAGCACTGAGACAGTCTATCTCCCTAACCTCTTGTCTCCATATCACCGGCTTGACTCGTCTTCCAGAAAGGGCGCACAGTCTAGTGAGAGCTATCCCTCACTAAGAGCACGGAAGCGTGAATACAGTGGACATTCTGTGTGTCTAGTCTCTGAACATTTTTGAGAAGATGGCGGTTGTGTGACAGAATGCTTGCACATATTGCGATCGCGCCATGGTCTGTGATTGATTGCAGCTGCTTATTTCAGTGGAGCTGACTGGAATAAGGGAGCGTTTCATAAAACGACAACGGTATATCCTCGGTCAGAACTCCTGAGTGGCGAAGGTTACGAACAAAGAATGTCTTGCAAGTCTCCGAGAGGTCAGGTCACCATCAACACGGAAAGGTATATCTCTTCGTGGGAACGGGAAACCTATCCAATAAAGTTACTATGGTCCTTAACTATCGTTTTGCTCAACTCACTTTCTAATCCAGCGCATTTTGACGGGTGCTTCACCGTTATGATTTCGGCGAGCGGCGAAAAACGTGCGGCTGGATAAAGCGGAGACTTGGCACTCTTCCCAAACAACATGGGACGTGAAGAGAAACCGTTGGAACAGCTCCTGGGAGCTATAAACATATATTCATGTAGCCCACTCATCACTTTACATTTACTACATTTTATGTAAACCAGTCGGATCACCCGCCTTCGGCGGGTGATCCTCCTTCCGCGTTCTCCCCGTTTCTCGGTCTGCTGCAGATGCGTTTGAGGATTTTTATCCTCGACTTTGTCCACTTTGGCGAAAGCCCTGCCCATTGCGGGCGGAGCATGGGTGAGTTTGTGGGTGCTCTGCAAATGCTGGGCCATGCCGCGTTCACATCAAGCGCAATCAGTTCTCTTGAGTGAATTTCCACGAAACTCCAAATTTCAGGCGGTCGGACTCCCAGACAAACAAACAACTTCTGGCTTATATATAGAAAAATATAGAGTATTACCCCAAAGTTAATGGCGTTTTAAGAGTTTTATTGACGGCGTTTCGAGAGTTTTTGTCCCTGCCACCGCTCAGTTTAATGCAGGTTGCGCCCGTTCTGGGCGGAGCCTATGGGCAGAACCTAGATCTCTTATTGGTCGGGCAAACATACACACAGACAACTTCTGCTTTATACATAGAGTATTATTCCTTTCTGAAATGGAATCGGTTCTCATACATAGTGTTCACCATACCGAGCAAATCACTAACGCCTCACCTTGCATACAACCCAAAATGGAGGAATTGTAGATGCTGAATCAGTAATGTGTTGTCAAATCATTGCTGCCACTGTTGTACTTGCTTCCTTTACCTTTTTTACTTGGTACTGATTTCGAGACCTAGTGCATGCAGTCATATTTGCGGGCTTATGACCCCGCGTGCCGGAAGGCTACTTCTAAATAGACACGAATTGCAGCCTAGTTCATTAGCAATACGACAAGATCAGTCCTATGAGTGGTGGAAGAGCGACGGGCCCATGAGGCAACACTCGTGTAGGAGATCATCGAGGGGGGACGAGGAGGTTGGGGACGAGTCGAACAGCACTGCTGGGCGAGGGTGGAATCCAGATAGCGAGAAGAAACTTCGATCGGCTGTCGCAGATCTCGAACACCATGCGTTAGATGAATCACCTATAAGGTATCCTCAGCATTTCTTTAAACAGGAAAGGATGGTGGGTCGAAGTGGCCATTTGAAATGAGATGTATACAGGTTTATGCGTCTTTGCAGACTGATTTCAAATCTGTCCTTCAAATCTGCTAAACCATTCTCCGAGCAGAGCAGAATTATGGAGGCTCATTGAGCAGACCACTGCTCGAAATCACCAATGCTCAGCAAGTATCTAAATGATGCGTGAGCTCATTGCACACGTGACTCAATGGCGTAGTGGAGAAGCGAGCGGCCTCATGTGTTTAAGGTCAAGGGTTCTGATCCTTCCGTAATTTTTCGTTTTGCATTTTCTCGAAAATGCTTCCCGCACAACTTAAAAGCACAGTTGCGAGGCTAAGCGACCTGATCCTAACGAAAAATTTCATTTCTGAAGGAATAGAGCCATTCTGGCACACTCCTTAAGGATACTCCTGGTTGCTAGTTTCAACAGCATTATTCGTCGCGTTGTGTTGTGTCGCCAACCGATTCCAAATGGCATGGAAGCCAAAAATGGATGTCGTGATTGTGATCAGGACTCTCAGTAACCAGCAAGGACTGAAATTCAGCGGAAAAGCTTCATTACTCACAGAGATTTTGATCGGCGATAGCGCCGGCGACCTTAAGGAATTGGTTGCCCATGGTTACCTCAAGTATTGAAAATAGGTCGAAATCTCAAATAAACTTGTCTCTAGGGCTAATAATTCGAGCTCCAAAACGCGTATATCACACTCTTTCGGTCGCCAAAGACGTTGCCGGTCCCTGCACATCCTGCCCCTCCAGAAGGCGAACAAGATGTTTTCACGAAAAATGACTGCAGTGTTGATTTCCAGGGCACCAGAACACCCCTAATTTCAGACGCCAGCGAATATGGGTGTTATGGTGTCCCTAGTATACATTCTGGAAATGGGTGTGACCTGATCGAAATACCTGCGTAGCTCTGTCCAGGGAATCGTTTAACAGATATAGAGGACAGATTTGTAATCATAGTGCAAGGGCCCATCGGGCAGTACACATCTCATTTCGAATGGCCACTTCGACCAACCATCATTCCTTCACTGGTGAGCCTGCCAAAGAGAACGTTCTTATGAAACAAATGTATCATAATTTTTCCGCACGAGAATTTGCGATTTACATCTTATATGGATGACCGTACGCGCGTTTGGAATGAACGATCGCTTTACGCTTACGTGACTCCTACTCTGGGAGAAGAAAAAGCTTTTGTCGCAGAAAGGCTGGCCTTCCTTGGATTTTGCGACCTACTGTGTTCCCTTGATTAAAACAATTCGTAGCAAGTCGCCTCGCCTATCCACTCCTTGCAATTCGATTGTTTCGAAAGCAACGAGTGGCGGCACGCAGTAATTATCATTCTCGAGCGATAGTATTTGAATCTCGCACGAAAGTTCTCTCATGATCTAGACCGCATACTCAAGGGAAGGGCATGCTGCGGGTAGGGTTTACAAGTTTTCTCGCATCACAATACAGACTGGTTGAACGACTGTGAGTGGATAAGGGTAGATGTCTTGGTGAAGCCATTACAGGAAGCCGCCAGTGCCAGATCCCTCAGGGAGGGCAGAATCGTCAGCAAATCCTCTCCAATACAGTAGGAGGTGTATCTGTGCTCGTGGTGACCCATTGATGGGCTTGCGGGCAGTTTCTTCCTCGCAACGTCTGTGATAATCGTACGGCCACCTTAATTAACTGCAGAGGGGAGAATGAAAATCCCAACATTTGACCCCACGACGCCAGCAATGTTCTGCCTACTCCCCCAGAGCTCAGGGTCGCACGTAAATGAACTGCTCGGATCTCGCTTAGTCGATGAATTTCACCACAGTCTTCGTGTAGATCTGACTACGGCCATGCGCGAGATCGACTGTGGTTTCGAGAGCTCCTTCAGCGCTAAGCCCAAGGGAGCACCAGCACGTGAATGCAATGACAAAAGCTGACAGTCTTGGCCAAAGACCGAAGCGCGGTGTCCTTAAAAGGAGGCTACGGCTGATAGATTAGTCGTGACGTCGCGAGATCGGAGAAGGTGTTAAACTCTTCTACAATGGGGCAGACACCAAACGGAATGGCGTGGCCATAGCGGTGACAGAATCCCTCAAGGACTGCGTCTCCACTGTGAACAGGATCAGTGAACGGATCAAGGGAATGAGAATGGACACGAAGGAGGGGTACTGGACAGTACTGACCGTGTACACCACAATCCCGTTGCTCTGAAGCGGAAAAGGATGAGTTCTACCTGACCCTGGACGAGGCCATAAGATCGGTTCCGGAAGAGGACTATCTCACCATAGCTGGACATCTGAATGGCCGTGTAGGGAGGGACAGAATGGGTCTAGGAAGGGTGCACGGAGGTCAAGGATTAGGGACAGAGAACGCTGAGGGAGGACGGATTCTTGACCTAGCCACAGCCCACGACTTAGCAATCTGCTGCACCTTCTTTGCGAAAAGGATGACCCAAAAGTAAGCTACAGCAGTGGAGGGAGACAAACAGAAATCGAAGATGTCCTGGTTAGAAGATCGTCTCTCAAAACCGTCGAGGATATCAAGGTACTGCCTATGGAAGAGCTTGGCCCTCAACACAGGCCTCTCCTGGCAGACATCGCCATAGAGCTCCCCAAGAAGAGAGTGTGGGAGCAGAGCGGAAATTCGGTGGTGGAAAATGGGCAAGGTAGAAAATGATAGCCTCGGCCGAAGAATACTGGAGGCTGGGCTCCCAGAACCACATAGGCCAGTCCAGGACACCTGGACCTACGCTGTAGAGGTCATCCTACAGTGGGCAAGGGAAGTCCTGGGAGAGACGCGAGGTGGTATCAGAGGAGACAAGGCAGCCTGGTTCTGGAACGAGGAAGTCCAGGGAATCGTCAAGCAGAAAAAGGAAAAACGCTGGCAAAAGACAAAGATCCCAGAAGACTTCGCTGCCTACAAAAACAGCAAGCGACTCGCCAAGGCAGCCGTTGCTAAAGCCAAGAATGCGGAAATGGACGCACTGTACGACAAGCTGGAAGGCCGAGAAGGGAACAAGTTTGTCTTCCGCGTGGCTAAAGCTCGGCATCGCGCTGTTCAGGACATCAGGGTCGTAGAGTCTGTGAGCAGCAACGGGGCCATTCTCAGGAAAGCAGCCGAAGTCAGGAAGAGGTGGGAAGAATACTTCGAGAAGCTTCTGATCGAGGAATTCCCTCCCAAGAATAGCCCACAGATAGAGGCGACGGCAGGTCCAATCACTCCCTGGACGAAGGATGAAGTCCGCCAGGAGTTAGGGAGAACGAAAGCTGTGAAAGCAATGGGTCCAGACGGGGTACCAATGAAGGCATGGAAGGCCCTCGGAGAGCATGGGGTGAGTTGGCTCACACACTTCCTAAAGAACGTAACGACTGAAGGAAGGATGCCGGATGCGTGGAGAAGCAGCAGCACAACCGTCCCCATCTTCGAACAGAAGAGGGACGCGACGGAGTGCTCCAACTACCGAGCGGGATCGAAAAGTTGACTCCCCATACCATGAAGCTGTGCGCAGCGCCTGGTCAACACTGAGCTGAGGGAACTTGTGCCAATTCGCGCAGGAACAGCTCGGCTTCCATGTCCACCACTGGACGCCCATCTTCATCGCAGACAGCTGATGAGAAGTACCGAGAAGAGCGGCGACCCCTGCCACCTAGCCTTCTATACCATGAGAAGGCATTCGACCGCCTGCCTAGGTCTGTAACTCTGGGGAGCGCTTAGAGAACGTAACGTTCCGGAACACCTCATCTCCATAGTGAAGACCATGTGCGATGGGGTTAAAGCAGCTGTGCGCAGCCCTCAGTTTGACAAAGGAGGTAAACATTACAGTTGGGGTAAACCAAAAAACCAGCCCTCAGCCTTCTTCTTCCCCTAAGTCTGGATTGTCATGGCAAAAAGATAAATGGAAAACCATCCTTTGCGCTGACGACATGCGCCCCAGATAGCGGACAGCAAGGAGGAACTTCAGGCACAAGGTGCAGGCGGTGGGCAGGATGTGCTCGCTGAGAATGGACTCAGGCTGAGTGTAGAGAAACACAAGTTCCTAAGCTCCGAGGAGTGCACCGAACTCATCGTAGACCGCCATGGCGAGAGCATCGAAAGGGTCGAGGATTCCCTGTACCTGGGAGCGACTTGACAGCTGATGGCAGCGTGGACCAGGCGGTGAAGGCCCGAATGCAGCCTGGATGAAATGAGGGAGTTCACTGGCATCTTGTGGGACTGATGGTGCTCGAAACGCTCAAGGGCAAGGTTGTACCGGGCGGTGGTAAGGCCTACAATGCTCTACGGCAGTGAGCGTTAGCCCATCTGCAAGAACCATGTAAAGCAACTCCACTCAGCTGAAATGAGAATGCTGAGTGGGCCTGCGGTTGGACACGACTCGACAGAGTCAGAAACAAGGACGTCAGGGCGGTCACACAGACGGCTCCGATCCAGCTGAAGGCATGAGAGCAGCGATTGCCGATGGTAGGTCATGTACTGAAGAGGCCTGAAGACCACCAATAAGGCAATAATGAAGGCATTGGAACTCGAGGTAGAGGGCAAGCGACCACGAGGAGCCCCAAGAAAAGATGGAGGGACGTCATCAAGAGGGGCCTCACTGAAGTGAAAGCCACAGCATAAGATGCAGTGGATCGGAACAAGTGGCGACGTCTAACAAGAACAGCGGACCTGCGACGGGCGGCGGGACTAACGCTAGGCGAGAAGAAGAAACGCTGCTTAGGTTGCAAATGATAGGAAGACGACGTCAGCCATCTAAAGGGCGGCGATCTGATCGCGGTTCGGAGCTCTACGGGGAAACACCAACGTAGCCGCTGTATTCTCAAGAGGAGGTCCATTACGCCCGGCATCGGGGCGAGGCGTGCCATTACACGGCGTCGAGACGTCAGATGCGGCAGCATCATCGCGAAGTGTATGGAAAAGCTGACGCGTCGAGATGAGTTCGTAGAAGGACTCGGCACCGACGGTAGAGAACCCAGCTTCTGCGTTGAGCTGGGTCTCTATCTCGACGCGTCAACTCTTCCATACACATAGGAATTGTGATGACACCATTGCTCGTAGTAAAGGTGCTAAGCAGCTCGAGCGGTCGATTTGTGTGCTTAAACAGGGACTGACAAACGGATGGAGAGAGAACGATCTTCATACGAGTGCTGCGCACTCTGCATGGTAGCACGGATCAGCGATCGGGAGCCCAGAGGAAATCCTGACGCTGATGTGGTCCATCCACATTCGGAGGCATGTCTACGACGTGAAATTAAAACAAAATGGAAAAGCTTCCGCGGAAGTTGACCGTAGGAATGCGCGCCTGCTCCAAGGCTGTATGCGGGTCCCGAAGTGCCACTGCAGTGAGAAAGGCCGCATGGACCCGTACCAGATCTTTCACGCCAACAGGGAACGATCGAGCCGCGAGTCTTGCTCACGGATGTTGGACAGAAAACTGATCAAGGACAATGAGATGCAACTCGCGAAGGTGGGCCCCAGGCACTAAGAAACCCTTCGCTTTGAAGACCTTGGCTATAGCGCTTGTTGACTACCTAGTACAGGACAGAGAAAGCGCGGACGGTAGTGAGGGGAACTCACGGATGGCATCAATCCCTCGGGTATCACCGGCACAGAGGCTCGTCCGTGACAAGAACTCTGTCATGGAATTAGTCCATGACGCGCTGAGTGTGCTTGAAAAAGCTGCAGCATGCTTCAGTTTCATCAGTTCAGTGACGCACAGACGACGGGCGCGGGTGGACTTCCGTATGGTGTGCGGGAAATGGGGACGGCAACATATCTAGTGCACAGGTAGCCTCCCGGTGGCATGTGGGAGTATCGATCGAGCGGGACAGCCATGGTAGTGACCTGCGGATTAAGCAGGAACGAGATTTCTTTAAGATTCTTCCGCGAAAAGGCTTTTTTGCAATCTCGCGCGAAGCGCCCAACGCACATATTCCGCACACCATGGACAACATCGCATGCCCCGCTCCAGATAGCTCGCCTCTTTACCACGACAACATTCGCATTCGCATTAAACACATTTTGACTGCATATAGATGTCACCCTGGTTTTTTTACATTTTTCATCTATGACTCACATAGACCCTCTAATACACTTCACATTATAGTACACTTGACTGCCGCCCCAACGACTCGGCCTGCCTTATTAGTGGATTTACTGAAAAAACTCGCCATTCTATAACTTTATCCAGCGATGTTCTCCGCCGTCTTTTATTTTAATGATCCTTTCGTGTAAGTTTCACATACTGAGCCAAGGGAGGCTGTGAAAGAGGCGATGGTGGTCTGGGAAGTGTGATCGGGAGTCGTACATGCGTGTCCCCATGCAGGTGATGGGCAAATTTTCTCGCATCCGCGGTAACGTAAAGGGCTGACGGAAGAGGAGCTAGTGGAGCCTGGGCTGACTGCTCTGCTGGCTGCTGCCGCGTTCTGGCGAGAAATAACGATAGAGTAAGAAAAGCGCGACGAGTCCGTTGGGCAGTTTCCACTTTGGGCGCAGCGGCCTGGAAAGATCCTGAAAGCTGCGAAAGAGATCATTATCGTATTGTCTTTGTGAAGGAGCAGAAGCCCCAGAAAGGAGTGTGGAGAAAGAAGATTGAGGAAAGAAAATTGTGGAATTGACTCCGGATCCATGGCGTCGTCTGGCTCAGTCTTGAACAAGACGTGGAATTTTCTCGGCTACAGGAGGACCGTCAGAGGTGATGGAAAGATTTGCCATAGGATAAGACGGTGCCGCCGGTACCGGATCGGAATACACTGCTTGTTCCATACACCTCATAAACCGTCGGCAACTCGTCGTTATCCGCCGTGCTAGAGGGCGCACGGCGGCTCTCAATGTCGAAACACGGACCTCGGATTCACCTGCGACGAACATTATAACGTGTCAGCAGGGGCAGGAGAGCGATATTGTCGGTTGGAGGGACAATGGTCCCGATAATGCTGGATCTGTGATGTATCAGGTGTTGCATAAGTTCTTATACACAACTTTTTTGTAAATATCTCAAAAACGAACCAGCCTGGAGAATTAGGGGTATGCACCATCACCATCAGACGCCAGCGCTCAGGCAGCTTGTCGACTCCATCCTTTCAGAACGACGGAGGCTGGGACTTGAAGAAGTCGTCGAGCCCTTTCTGACCTGATCCTTTGTTTCGAATTTTTTCCGTCCAGATAGCGCTGCAGGTGGCTGAACAACCAGTAGTCAGAAGAGCGAGAGTCAGGGCTGTAGAAGGGTGAGCGACCATCAGCCATCCGTACTTCTCCAGCTGGGCCTGGGTCGCCTTTGCAGTGCGAGGTCGGGCGTTCGTCATGGTGGAAGTAGATTTCCGCATTCCTTCCACGAGTACGGTTGACGCTGATCTTTCAATTTTCCGCAGCTGGGTCAGGATATGTGAAGCGTCAATCGTCTGTCTCTTCTCCAGCAGCTCCCAGTGCTCCATACCTTCTGGACCACCAACAGGACAGGAGAACCTTTTTGGGGTGAAGGTCGGCTTTGGGGGCTTCGGCTGTTCCCCTTTATCGACCCACTGCCGCTTCCTCACAGGTTATGTAGAGACCCACTTCTCATCTCCAGTGATCATCGAGCTGAGAAAGTGAAGCCTCTTTTGGAAAGTGAGGCGAGAAGTGCAGGTAGTCACCCTCCTCGAGAGGTCATAAGCGGATAGTTCATGTGGGACCATCGACCAAGCTTTGCTACCTTGCCGAGCTTTTCTAGTCTACGTGCAACCGTCGAGTGATCATAGCTAAGCATGGTCGCCATTTCTCTGGTGGTGAGGTACGGGTCCTCTCCACGCTGGGACGTAGTACTTCCAAATTCAACTCCATCGGTCGACCCGACCTCGGAGCATCTTCGAGAGAAAAGTCTCCTTTCTTGAATTTGGCGAACCAATTCTTGCATGTCATGTAAGAGATGACGTCCTCACCGTATGTATCCACCAACTGGTATGGGCTTCCTTTGCATTCCAGCCGAAATCTTGGAGCAAAACCAAACAGCGGCGCAGGTACGTTTTGTCACAGTGCAAATTGTGCGACATTGTGTACTGCAAATGCATGCTCGGTGAGTGATAGCTAGTGTAATGAAAGAGTATAATGTACATGTCACGCACACGTGATGACGTAATACCAACATCCGTGCGAACGAAATAGGAGAGGACCAAATACGTGTAGAAGAACTTATGCAACAACCTAATATCCATAGGGAGAACGGCATCCTGGCTGGCGATAGGGATGTCCCAAAAAGCAGTGCCTTCCATGCTTGTAGAACTATGAGCAGTCATAGAAAGTAGAAACAAAAAGAGGTAAAAGGAAGGGCAAAGGCAACAAAGTGGGTATGATTAGGGCTACATTGGCTATATGGAGGTGGCGCGCTTTTGGGAACGGGTGCTGTAAGGATGAGAGAAGTGAGAAGTAGGCGAAAGCTGCACTGGAGGGGAAACCGAATCATAACCTATGATATTTGTGGTCTCAGCCTGGTGACGCTGAAGAGCTGATTATTCCTTGGCAGGGGAGGTAAATACGGGTCCAGACAATGTGAAACATTTTTTGATCTCGTTCATGTGAACTCCTTGAGGAGCAGACTGTGGTGATGTAATGGTAAGATGCGGCTGATCGACGGCAATAACGCGGAGCTGCCCTAACCAGAGGAGGCACAATTTGGACAACAGTCCGCCTTTGGGACCAAAATCTCTGTGATAAACGCGCTCGCCCACTGAGATCTTGAGAGGGAGAAGTGCGGACTTGTCTTGCTGCTTCTCGAACAGCTAGCTCCGCTTGGCGTTGTTGCTGCAGCTAGGGACCAGGCGGAATTCATAAAGTATACTTCGCTGAAGCAAGGGATGCTTTGATGAAAGGCGTGAGGTTAGAGCATTAAATCTATGTTAAAGATTCTAGATAGATTCGAATTTCAATAGTAGATTGGGTCTTTACCAAAAGAAGGAAAAAAGGAATTTCTTCAGTCTAGAACGAATGCTGGTGTTATAAGAGAACACACAGGCGGGAAGAAAAGTATCCCAGTCAAGTGATTATCGCTTATGTAAGTTTGCAGCATAGCTGAGATGTGGCGAAAACTCGCTCACGAAGTCCGTTACTTTCGCGGTGATAACGCGGGCAATAATAGTGGTTGGTGAGCAGGAGCTTGCCAGGTTCTGCTATGAGATCACCTTTGAGATAGGAGGCGTTACATGAGACCAGTTCTGACCTCGACTTCAAAATGCAGTCCTTATCAACGACCGAGCTACGGAGGGAGCGGAGCAACCAGGTGACGGGGAAGCAATGACATATTTGGATAAATGGTCAATAAGGCACATAATCGGCGTGAATGGATAAAATTTCGTCACGGTCAGCCGCATGGCTAATCTTTCGTTGACAGGAGTCGATAAATGTCCTCCTTCATGGATGGCCAATATAATTTTCGAGCTATTCTGCCTGAGTCTTTTCTCCAAATGAAGTATCCGCCTGCAGTCGGACTAGCGTGAAACGCCATCAGACTGGCTCACGGAGCTTATCAGGGAGAAAAAGAACTTGCACCTGTGTACTGAATGTTGTGAAGACCTTTACAAACACCCAGTCTCAAGTATCGAGCAGGTCGGCAATCGAAATGAGTTGAAATCTGTCGGATTCGCTTGACGTCGATGGAGGGAACGAGCCAGTCTCTGAAAAGTGCATGCGAGCATTACAAAACGGATCCTCCTTTTGTGCAGTTAGCACATCATACGGCCGGATGGCAACTGGGGCTGGTTTAGGGGTAGTGGCAAACAGGAAACTACAGGGGGGCCAAAAAAGTCACTTTCCTTCATTGACTTTCGTGGCGCTATAAGTTACACTCTATAAACTCTAATCGGACATTTTTACCACCATATTAAAGAGCATATTGAATACTATTATATAACTCCGCCGCAACCTTCTGGACAAGCGCCATCGAGAGATTCTGACACGCGACCGCGATGTGGTGCCTGAGATCAGCGAGATAGTCGATTTCTCCGCCACCGTAGACCACCCCATTGATCTCCGCCCGAACCGGGTACCTGAGGGGATTAAGGTCAGGTAACCTACTTGGATATTCCATCTTCTTTAGGTACTCAGCCCCCTTCCATTCAAAGTAGACGAGAGTTTCTCCAACGCCCTTCGATTCTACGTGGTGGCACCCAATGCTGTAGCAGTACAAAGTTTCCAAGAAGGTAGGGGCGGCGACATGTGGGGGATAATCTACTTCAGTTGCTCGATGTAACCGCCAGCGCTCACCTTCAGTCCGAGATCAACGAAGAAAATATTGGTCTTTTCATTCCAGGTACCTCCGTACCATCAACCCGCTCCTTGGCGACTGTGGTGAAGATGATGTCCTAGACCGTGGCGAGGTTGTCGGAGCTGCTCGATGTTGGAGGTCTTTCAGATTGAGAGTACTAGTCTCCAGGTAGCTGCCCATGGGTGACTCCACACTAGAAGTTTCGCAGCTGCTTGGAAGTGACATGAATTCCAAAGGTCTTCTCCAGTCAGGCTGCGACTGGAGATGACCTCATATTTTGGTGTACATGAAGGTGATGGGCGAGGGCCAGCTCCTGCTCATAGAGTAACATCTTGAGTATCTTCCGCCCTGGTTCTCGTATCCACATCTTCTCTCTGGGCTGCAAAAACTTTGCTGATATGTGACTCGGTCGAAGTGACTTTTTTTGCCCCCCCCCCGGAACACTGGTGTACGAAACTTAGGGAAGCAACTTTCGATCACTGTGCCTCT
This sequence comes from Cooperia oncophora, assembly GCA_036418165.1. Lineage (NCBI taxonomy): Eukaryota > Metazoa > Nematoda > Chromadorea > Rhabditida > Trichostrongylidae > Cooperia > Cooperia oncophora. The sequence continues at coordinate 68,668 of MU912052.1, forward strand.
GCCAGACAACGTAGCTCGATGAATTCAATCATATCAAGAGAGAACCTTAACGATATTGTACAGAAAGCAACTGACAGAAACTCGGAATAAGACGAATTGCTATGTCATTTTTATTCAACCATGTCGATTACACATAAGTCTTCACGATTTATCCTGGCACTACAGAAGAAGTTACACGGATCCCAATAGGGCGTGCGATCACCACGGACAGCAATACATGCTCTGCACCGCGATCCCATACTCTCCAAGGTAATGAGTCCTGGGGCGAAGCATTCCACTCCTCAATCAATGCATTTGGCAATTGCTGGATCGTCATTGGTGCATTTGGTCGTGCTGCAATGCGTCTACTCAGTGCATCCCATACGTGCTTGATGGGATTTAGGTCGGGGGAAGGAGCGGGCCTCCATTCGCCGAATATCCTCTCGTTCTAGAAGCTCCTCCACCTGTGCTGTTCGATGTGGTCGCGCAATATCATCCATGAAAATGAAGTCAGGGCCGATTGCAGCTCTGAAAAGACGGACGTGAGGGTTCTATGCTCAATGATCTGGAGGTCAGTACGGCCATGCAACGTGATGCCTCCTCATACCATAACACCTCGACCACCAGTACGATCACGTTCGACAATGTTTTCGGGAGAGTTGTTCCCATGTCTCGCCATATGAGGGTGCGTCCAGAATCACTGCTCAGACTGAACCTGCTCTCATCCGAAAAGAGCACACGGCTCCATTCCTCATCGGTCCATTCGCCATGCTCCTGGCACCACCGTAAAGGTCTCGCCACTAGTGCGTTAAATGGCTTGCCCTAAAGTCCTGCTAAACGTTGTTGCAAGAGCCGAAGCCGACTGACGAGGATCTCTTCTTGCCTGCTGCACAATGTAGCGGTCGTCCCTTGGTGTAGTTGTCCTTGGTCGGCTACCTCCTCGTCTTCGGGTAGCAGTACCAAAGGTTCCAAACGCTCTCCATGCACGTGAAACAACGCTGTGAGCGATACCGAACTCCTGGGCTACACTTTTCATGGTTCAACCTTCTTCGAGTTTCCCTATGATCCTCCCTCGGGTGAAGTCATCCAGATGCTCTCTTCGGGACATGATGTATCGAAGGATACTACCACAGTTCTTTGCACCTACTCGTTGATTGAGAAAAAAATTTTTTCATACCCATAGACTGCCTCGATTTGCGCGGTCGGCCATATTTGGCACTTTATTCGAGCTCTTCTTCCACCAAGAGAATTCTAGCTTCCTGTGCATATCCCTTAGGCGAGTGGCAACATGCTGCCACACTTTCATTTACTTCCACCCAGTCATTAGTGTTTTATGCTACTTTATCCATCTCGTCCCTAAGTTTCGCACACCAGTGTACGATATACTCAATTTCGGGCGTACCATCTTTGAAACGATTCTCAGACTCTGTACGGCCCAGGAAATCGGCCACCACGTTAGATGAGCCTTTAAGGGATTCGATTTTCATGTTGTAACTTTGGATTTCTACTGCCCATCGTGCAAGGTTATCGTGAGTTTCATCGTGTCGCAAGAGACAGGTGAGAGACTTATGGTCGGAACAGATACGTGCCAAATCGCCATACATGGTTGCACGGAAAAAACGAAGAGCGCTGATCATCGCAAACAGCTTTGTATACGTAGGACTCCATTTACGTTGAGAGTCAGAGAACGTTTTGCTTAAATAACCTATAGCAGCAAGTTTGGCGGGCTCGTCCTGCTGCTGAAGCAGAGCGGCTACTTTACTACCGTCTGTGTGAAGAAATGAACTCACAGCCTCTTGGAGGTCAAGCATGGCTGGGAGATGAGGGCTTCCTTGATTTGAGGGAAAACCGTCCTTTTTGGTTTTTGAAAGAGGTAGGTACTGCATGGCTTCAATGTTGAGTTCTGCTGGGAGATAAGCTGTACGGATAATCTCGTGACCCAGAAAAGAAACCCTAGGATGGGCAAAGTCAATGAGATTTCTCCCAGATGCTCTGATATCGAAGAGTCGAAAACGCTCGACAACTCTGCGCGGGGAGGCCAGGTGAGAAGGGAAGTCCTTGTCAAAGATGATAATGTCGTCAAGGTAGCGCAAATTTACTCTAGACCTGCGACCAATACAAAATTTGACCATGACGCTGCCAACAAATTTGACGGAGATTCCTGCCATACCAACTGAAGAAGGAACAACACAGGGATCAAGGTCAAATATACCTGAAAGGGCAGGGATGGATTCGCTAGCTACGGTAATGCCGGCACTAGTGTCGATAAGAGTCAACATTCGAAGGTCATTGACCGAGCAACAAAGAACCTATGACCATTGTCTAATGAGAGCACTTGCACAGCAGCTGTAGATGCGCGCAAAGGGCATACGTTTTGCACGTCGATGTCCACTTCAGAGATTCCGAGATGAACGGGATGTGACGGTTGGAGAACTAACATGCGGGACGCTCCTCAGTGATAGGTTGCTCTGGGGCGGCGCTGGCCACGGTGGAGGTGGCTGCTGTAGACGCATAGTTAAACATTCTCTTGGAAAGGAGAATGAGCCCCGTGTAGTTAATACTAATGTAAGTCGCTATATCCGGCTCTCGATGAACTCGGCATAATAGCTAAATATTATTTATCTTTCAACTTCCCACGAGGTTTTTAATTACAGCGAACGGCTACTAAGTACTTTCCTGACCACCTGAAGATGTTACAGTTGACAAATCCTCGGAGGAGCACCATAATTTGGCTTGTGGAAAGTCCATATGTATTGACTATGTCGCCTTTTGAGTGAAAAGATCTGAAATAGCCTCCATAGCGGAAGCATTATTTACGTTTGTGTGAAGAGCTCCTGCGCGAAGGACTCCAGAATATTGTTGGGATAGTGGAGGTCCCTCCCAACAACCTGAAGCGACGTCTCATTTGGAATCGCCTCCACGATCGCACATGTGAAGCAGCGAATCGCCTAGTCTGTCTCACTGGAAGACCCAGAGACTATGCGATTACAGGGGGTCTACAAAATTAGTGCTCAAAATGTGGAGACGAACATATAGGTGAGAAGGTTAGACCACTTTTTGTGCGGGATAGGGACCATTTGGATGGAAAGGCTAGGTTGCGTACCTCGACAGCTCTTGGTTGCCCCAGGGTGGAAAGTCGTAACGGAGAGGATTTTGAGGTCACGATCAACATCCTTACGTATGCAACTCAAACATTCGCGCGAAAAACCCTGGACATTTTGGATCCGGATCACGAATCCAAAAATGAACCGCAGGGGAGAATGCGTGTCGATTGCGCGCGAGCTAACCTCCTGTAATGGGATGGGGAATAAGTTCGTTCGGTTTTTTCACAGAGCTTTATTCAAATAATTTGTTTGCTGCTTGGTAAAACTTTTGCATATAGTGGTAAGTGCTTTTTCTGCTCTACAGAACTGTGTTATTTGTTTATTAGTATAGTTCAATTTTTTTTATTTTTCAAGCTTAGAAATGGAATACCCAGGATGCAAAAATCAGCATTTTTGACACCTATTTTTCTTCGCTTTTCATTGCGGTCAAAAAGCAGCTGAATGTATGAATAAATACATAGGGTTTGGTTTTACATAAGGTTCGGGTTTTCTCTGAAGGGTTCGGCGATCTAGGCTCCGCCCCTTTAATCATGCCCACTTGCTTTTTGCGAAATTTTGATATTTGATCAAAATTTTTGCGCTCTTGGTCTGCTGCGTGAAGTCACTGTGGGAGACTCCGCACCTCTGATGAAACCCCGCCCGCTTTCAAAAATGGTGCAAATCGGCAGTGTATAGTCCTCGCTTGCATGCTAGGTTCTCGTCCGTCGCTCGGAACAAGCTTTGCCTGATTTATCCGAAAACAGTGAAAAAACGAAAAGTGCTGAAAAAAGGGCTGGGCTCCTTCGGTGTGTGCGGAGCCTCCCACATTGGCTCTACTTAGCAGACCAAAAGCGCAAAGTTTTGAAAAACTACAAAAATTTCGCAAAAAGCAAGTGGGCGCGGTCAAGGGGGCGGAGCCTAGATCGCCAAACCTTCTGGAGAAAACTCAAACCCTATGTAAACCTGAACCCTATATATTTATCACAAGCTGCTTCAGCTGCTTTTTGACCGTGATGAAAAGCGAAGAAAAGTAGGTGTCGAAAATGCTGATTTTTGTCTCCTGGGTATTGCATTTCTGAGCCTGAAAAATGAAAAAAATGGAACTATACCATTAAACAAATAACAAACTTTCGAAGAGCAGAAAAAACAGTTTCTACCAGATGCAAACATTTTGCCAAATAACAAACACATCATTTGAATAAAGCTCTTTGAAGAAACCGAACGAACCCATTCCCAACCCAATATAAGGTTAGCCTTCCTACCGGAACCTGGATACGATCACGGGCGGCAAACCACCAGATCGTCGAATACCGGCTGATTCCGTGGTCTCAAAGGTGCGGTACTTGATTTTTCCCATTAACTATGTGATGGACTAGTGAATCTCCAAGGTCTCGTAAGGTATTATGGCATTCGGTCGAATAGATCATAAATTGCTTTCCACTTCCAGGCTCTAAAGAAGGCAATCGTGCCGAAACGTTAGCCGTTCACTGTGTTTAGCAACCTCGCGTGAATTTGGAGGATAAATGTAAGTAATAAGAACAGACTTGACGACACCCGTAGTGACAACCACCTAGCGCAGACCGACCCAGATGTTGAAAGGAGACAGACTCAGAATAACGAAAACGAAAGGAAGCTTGACAATATTGATGAAGTGCTTACGGTGGCGGTTTCGGCGTTGAGGTGCACGGCGGCGATATGTTCGATTTAGCACTCTTTATCCTGAAGTGTCCACATCTAAAGATGACCGTACTACAACTTCATTGAAGCTCGTCACAGTGAGGTCACGGAAGATGGTCAGCTTGGGGCAAGGATAGGGCGACAAGAGAGGAGGAAGAAGGGCTAGATTGGACGTGACTCAAAGGAACTGGCGTCAACAGACCGGCAAAGGGAAGCATTGTAGTAGGGTGGAATTAGCTAAAAGGACCACGGGCTCAGCGTCGGCGCACTCGACGATCGGAGCCTCACCAATTACTCCAGCAGCAAGATTGAGGAAAGCACCATATGGAGCTACCTAGGCGTAATTTCCACAGTAGGATACAAAAGGTGCCATTGGAGGAGAGGTGCGACGCTTGGCTGGATACTAGGATGCAACGATGAATCTGAACAAACCATTACCGATGTGGGTTGCGGTAATGTCCCTGACCGATCAAAACCCGTATGATGAGAGTGGGATTGGTGAGGAGTGCTGAATGAAGAGCTATTGCCAGCACATTCGTACGCTCACACAGGGCTTGAACTGCATGGTGGAAGAGAGCAGTAATAGCGTAGCGTAGTAATAGCAGTAATAGTAATAGAACCCTTCACAACCTGTAACTGGGCAAATATCTGGTTGCAGGTAAATAGCCCTACATCCAATGAACGGGGAACGTGAGGCAAGAAAGCATTGGCATACTCCTGGTTCACCTGTCTACAGCAATGAGGTACCACTGGGCTCTGGCTAGACCAGGAAAAAGCAATTTCTTCAGATTCGCTACTCCATATGTTTCCTATGAGGGAGCTTTTCATCTTCGAAACCAGGATGGAGCCTTACTCTTCCTCTCGATCGGGAGTCTAAATGATAACCGATCCGTCGGAGAGGGTATAGGAGCCATCCTTGTATAAGCAAGAACGCAGATTACTGCCTTATGCGTTGAACAGCAACCGTAGAGAGAAGAGGAACGCGAATTTCAGCTTGTTAGTTGATCGCCAAATTAGGATGCTGGAACATTTCACCGTGAGCGCATTTCTCATGATGGGGCATGAGCTTACATTGCTCCGCAGATACTGGAAGGTGTGCCTCTACGTGGGTCTCGATACGTGCTCCAAACAGGGACAGCATGGGATGTGTCAAATGGCGTGTGGGTACGACCCCCCCCCTTCGAAGAAGGTTCAGACATGACCCCCCCCCCTCCCTGCTCTAACTGACACCAGATGCAATGTTCTGTTGCAACTGTAACAAGAAACAAACTGAAATAGCGGCGATGGTGACATTGATAGGCTGAATTGGTGGAAAAATAACCAACAAGTGAGCGGCTCAGAGCCCAGTATGTGCATTCAATGAATGGTGACGAATGAAATAAGAAAACAATGCACGACACAACAAGCGAAACATGGAAAATACAAAAATGCCAGAGCTAAATAAAAAAAGGATAACCATGCCGGCAGTAAATCGTTCCATACTTGGCTATTATCGATCAGGCTGCAGGCCAAGCTGCGACCGCTTTCTTGGAAAACTCACTGGGAGCGCGGTTGTTGACTTGAAAACGTCCTGGGGCTCTGTTCGGGGGGTTATATCTTTTAGGTACAGAGCTTATTGAGAATGGTGACAGCAATGCAACGGCAAAGTTTCTACTGTTGTGGTATTCTACCCTAGTTGCAAACTGAACAAGCCCCGTTGTGAAATATTCCGGATGGGTTTTGGATAGGCTAGAGGTAAATCGCGAGCTGGTTTCCAATGCTTCACGCGAGGATTGCTTCGTTCAAACGCAATTCATCAGGATTAAAAACGTCCTGAAACCCCTCCACCTTTCTCTTTTCCAACAAGCTTCACGGTTTCTCTGAAGACCCACTAGTTCAGGAATATTTTAGATGTGTTACCCTTGCGCTACCCCCATAGACCACCCGAAAAATTGACTCCTTATGTCCATTGTGAGGATACACCTTCAATGGCCCTCCAACATACATATTTCCCTTCAAAATGAGTGGAAAGGAGCTCGGCTATCACTAATCGGTTTTGTCCGTGCGCCGTGCATTAGGCTCCTATCGGAAGGTGGTGGAAAGGTGTAAATTCTAATTTCAGGGTGCTTTATCCAAATGCAAGGCAGATGTTTTGTTTAGGGTTTGTAAAGGAACAACACGCACGAAATCTGCTTGAGAGCGTATTATTAGTCATCTACGTACTTACGAGTTCATGCTATAAACTGACACTTATTTATTTATTTATTTATTTATTCTTGCCTAAATTGCTAATGAACTTTTATTATTTTGTATCCTATTTACATCCGGGCCTTCTGAAGCTTTCCCTCCGTTTCATTACCTCTTAGCAATGACACCTTTGTACTGTTTGATGCTAGCGAGCCTACTTTTGCGATACCCCACTCCCCTGCGGCCCAGTACGAACCCCATTGGGATTTCCCATGAAAAGAGGCGCTGTTGAAACTAGGGCATTTAAAGTCTGTAAAGAATACACTCATAATAAACCTCCTTTATTTCTAAACATCTTGACTTCCATAGCTTCACTCCCACTATCAACTGAAATGTCGAAGCGTTGCTCGGCTCTGAGTGACCTTTGAGATTAAGACCCCCCCCTATGGGTTTCGCACAACGATGCTGTACCCTGGCTCCAAAGAAGTTAACTGCGTAGGAAACCGCGTAACGAATGATCTTGCAAAGCGAGGCGGGATTAGAGCAGCGATTTGTATTGGAGCAAAACACTTGCAGAGACAGCGACTACAACTTGGTGGTGGAGTTAGGTAGGAGCCAAAAACAATTGTGAGAATAGTAAGAATTCTCTGTTGGGCAGAGCCAGGCGTCGTGCGGAACCGAGTTGGCTACACTGACCAGAGCTAAGCAACAATGAAAGCGAACTCGAACATCGAAGTAAGCGTGGCGGATGACGCTAAAGCTGTAGATGGCTTGTCAAAAGCTAGTTGAGCGAGCTCCTTCTTATGTGGAACTAAAACAACAACTCTAGATTGAGAATTAGTGAGCGGCTTTGTTTGGTCTACTCTAAGCGAAAGTTCAGCGAATCGCTGTTGAGAGGAGTCCAGGGGATCGGTCGAAACAGGAGGAGGAGGAACAGAAGCATCACAAGCCATAAGTTAAGCGTTACCACGTCGAACAGAGGACCACGATCAGTAGGAACAAATCGTGAAGGCCCTGACCGTGAGGACGCTTCGGCGGCGAGCGCTGTATTCCGGAGCAGTGGTGCATTGGTACTCAAAGTGTTCAACTTCTTCACAGTTGTAGCAGACGTCGGAGATAAGAGAGGGGGGCAATGGGCGTTGACGGTTGGCCTGGAAATAGCGGCGTTGATTATTGCTTGCGAGACTATAAATACCCTGAAAACTATATCCACCGCTGACGCCACTCCGTCTCCCCTGGGGCTGGAGGAGCACCTGATTTCGGAATGAGGGAGGGGGTAGCTCCCTATCCAGTGTTGACGGATACCTCAGGCTGCCCAGGTCGAATAAGGTGGTCGGCAGTGGGTTCGCTAAGTAGCTGCTCAGCCATCTAGGGTTTGGTGACGACTTGCTCGAAAGTGGAGGGGTTATCTAATTTGACAAAGTAGCGGATGTCCCCCCCCCCGTGGACGGGCGACAAATTCTTCCAGTACGCGCTCCTTCTAGATGTGGACATCCTGTCCGGCAGTTGCTGCTCGAACTAAGTTTAGCGCCTTGTTAGCAAAGGAGGCTGTGGGTTCCCGGGCTCCTGCCTGCAAGAAGATAACTTCTGACGAGCAATATATCGCTGTTGCGGGCTTTCGATAAAGGCTTTGATAACTTCGGAGTACCTACAATTGATAACTTCGGAGTACCTACAATCTTCTTCGCTGAGCTCTTCGACTTTCTCGCAAGCTCAAAGTGACCAGTCAAGAAGTTGGTCTTTTGTTCGCTGGAGGGACGCATATAAATAATCTCGGAGAGCCTACGCAACCACATGGAAAACTGAGTCCCTTCCTCGGTGACCCCTGAAAAAGGGGATATTTGAAGGAGTCAGGTCCCAACATCTCGGTGGGGAGCAAGTCGAGACGGTTGCCTACCGCCAAGAAGGATTTGTTCAACTTGCGGGTCGAAGAAGTATTAGCCTCGTCGATCCGTTGCGCGAGGGTTGTAGTCTGGGATCTCACATCTCTCCAGACCTGAGCGATGGCCACCGACGCAGTGTCACTAAGCGCTTTGGCGTCCCTACCGTAAGGGAAGGGAGTATCATCCGCCTGTGCGAGCGAATCATCGAGAGGTGCAGTAAGCCCACCTGCATGCATAGTCTCGGGTGAAGGAGCAGGAGCTCCGATACTTACCGACTTCAAGTTCTGTGGAGGGGCAGGTGCCCCCACCAATGCAGGGGGGGGGGAGAGGAGAAGTCGATCCAGAAGATGTAACATCGCTAGGAACAGTAGGCATTTGGACCAACAGTGACGTTGGACCGCTGCCCTGGGTGAGAAGAATCCTCTCACCGGAGAGGTCAGGGGTCACGTGATACGTGTCATTTAAGAAAGCACTCAAGAAAGCTGAGATGGGGATGGGGAAGAAAGTTGAATTATGAATAATAACGAACAACATGAAACTGTTTTGCGAAGATAGGGGGCTGAGGATAGTAGTGGGAAATAATGAAAGTGTGGAATGCAAAAGGCATGCAAATGGTGTGAGAAGTGGTGTTAAGGAAGAGGAGATAGCGCGTGCAGATAAGGATTTGTGTCGAGGGTGCTACTTGAACCGTGTTGAAGTGTTGAACCGTACATCGCGCTTGATCTCAGGTGAGCACAACACAAGAAATTTATCGACCATAAGGTGCGCCACTGACAATGACTCAGTTATACAGAAAAATAACACTGCTGCTACAGGGATCAAAAGCGAAATGACGTCATAAAGCAAGGTTTCTTCTTCAGCGTTTGTCCCTCACTGTAGCAGGGTCCGCTTGCTTCATTTTGTCACGCCACTTCTCCCGATTGAATGCTTGATCGGGATGGGTGCCAAGCACCTTCAAGTCCGCATGCAAGTTGTCTGACCAGCGCTGCTTGGGTCGTCCTCTAGGCCGCTTGCGCGGGAACCTCGAGCTCAAGACCAATCCTACGGACAGTCCGCGCGAAGAACATGATCGTATCATCGAAGGCGACCTTCGCGCATTTTCTCGGCCACAGGAGCAATACCGAATCTCTTCCTTATGTCGTCATTGCGTATGCGATCCATACGCGTGACACCGGCGGTCCATCGCAACATTTTCATCTCCGTGACCCCTAGGCGCGCTTCAACTCCCTTGATCGTAGGCCAACATTCAGCACCATATATCGCGACTGGTCGAACGACGATCCCCTAGATCACCGCCATTTAGACCAGGCTGCACTCACATGTGCGCTCACTTCTGGGTCGAGACTACCGTCAGACGTAATTGTTGATCCGAGGTATTTGAACGTTGTCGTTTGTGTGAGCACGGTGTCGCTGACCCTAAGGGAACCAGACTCGTCCGGGTTAGTCGGAAAGTACTCGGGTTTTTTTGGCGTTCAATCTGAGCCTGAAGTTCGCTCATCGTTCAGTTCAAGCTTGCACTTTTCCCACGAGACCATTTTTATTCTCGCACGCGAGCATCACATCGTCAGCGTAGAGACGCGTCCAGGAAGACGGCTTTTGGAGGTCCCGTGAGATGGCGCTCATGACGACAATGAAGAGCAGCGGGGAAAGCGCCGAGCCTCAGTGCACCCCAACTGTGATGGGGAACCCCATCGAAGTACCTGCTGGACTCCGCACTCGACCCTTTATGCTGAAGTACAGGATGCTTACCCACTCAATCAGCTCTTCGGGAACGCCGTGCTGCCGTAAGGCATATCATATAACTTCACGTGGGACACGGTCGAATGCCTTCTCCAGATCAATTAAGGCTAGGTGGACATGCTTCTTCTTCTCACGATGTTTCTCCAACAAGAGGCGAGCGGCATGTATGGCGTCGATGGTGCTACAGCCTGTCACGGAGCCACACTGGTTGGTAGAGAGCTGGACGATATCGCCAAGACGCTTATCAACAATTGGCTCAAAAATTTTATGCTGTGCCAGAGCAAGCGAACTGGACGATAATTTGAGCAGTTTGCAGGACTGCCTTTTTTCTTTGATCTCGGTACCGTTGTGCTCTCTTGCCATACTTCGGGCATTTTCTTCTCTGTAACGACCTTATTGGAGAACATTGTCAGCCATTCGGCAGCATGCCAGCAGTGTGACTTCCATACTTCGACCGTCACGTCGTCAGGACCCGTTGCCTTGCCTGGCTTCATCTTCTTGAGAGCCGCCTACATTTCCTGCACGCTTATCTTCTGAACGGAACCGTGTGTTGGTAAGGCGCAGGGGATGGGCGGGTATTCCGCTGTGAAAATTTCTCCGAAGTGGTCGCGCCGTCGCTGCAGCACCCTTAGTCGGTCCATCAAAAGGCGGCCCTCCTCGTCATTGGTGCCGGAGAACTTCTCTACATCTTCGGCCTGGTGGTGACGAGCCTTGCCGAGTTGGCACATGTGCCGCTCGCCATCTCGCGTTTCCAGCTTCTTGATTTCTTCGAAGTGAGCGGCTTTTGTAGCAGCCACAGCCTTCTTTGCCGTACTTCTCGCTTCCTGATACTTCCGCCAGTTGTCAGCTGACTTGTCGTTGAGGAACACGTGATAGCGCTTCTCTTTTCTCACGAACCTTTAGCCTTACGTCATTTGTCCACAGCAATGCTGCTTTTCTCTACGCCTTCCAGGTTTCGTTGTGCCAAGTGCGGAGCGAGGGACCTAAACTAACGCTTTGGCGGCATTCTTCCATGTTTTCACCAGCTGTGACAGTTGGTAATCGAATGCGAGAGATCACAGCTGCCTCCTTCTCCTTCAAACGCCACCATTTTATTCTCTCAGGTCCACATCGCTCTATCTCTTTCTACCTGGGCGGTGTTATCTTCAGCGTACAGATAAGCGGGCGCTGTTGCAAGGCTACCGTCTCATACGGCACGGTCGTCGCGTCTGCCACAAGTCCTTGATCGCGATGCCTGACAAGAGCAGAGTCTACTTGTGTCCTGGTGTTCCCGCTGTAAAAGGTAATCAGATGGGAGTCGCGTTTACGGAACTTTGTTTTCACGATTTCGAGATCATGGGCTTCTGCTTCTGGACTATTCCAGGAGCGTTCCCCATCGACGTTAAGTGTTCCATAACCGAAGCCACCATGACAACTCTAACCGTTTTTCGTTGCGCCTACGTGCCCGTCAAAGTCACCAGCGACAATTACGACTTCTCCTGACGGCACCTCAGCTGTCTTCTCCTCAAGCAGAATCCAGAACTCGTCCTTTGATTGGTCAGAGCATCCCGTTTGTGCATATGCCGGAAAAAAGTGGTACAGTCGTTGCTCGACAGCTAGAACAATCTTCATCAAACGATCGTCGAAACGTTCCACGCTAGCTATCGAGTCATGCAAACGTTGAGAGACGATTATGTCTACTCCGTTAGTAGTCCTCGGCTTGCCACAAAGAACGGCTTTGAAGCGGCGACCGTTGTCTCTCGACTTGCAACTGGACCATCTTGTTTCCTGCACTGCACAGAGATCGATTCATCTGCGCTCTAGTGCCTCTGCCTATTCACATCAACGTCCGGTCAAGGTTCCTACGTTTAACGTTGCAACACGGACTTTACACGCTACACTGATTGAAATTTGGACTAGATGGTCACCCCCCGATGCCGTCCTTGCACCGAGGTCCCTCGCATACTTTCCACACTTGCCGGGCCATACGAGTGCGCGTGGGCTCCCGCGGACGCAGTAGCACTATCGCGATATACATATGGCATGATCAAACATGATGATGTGACATGAGTGTTCGTAGGCCTGCCCGTCACGAAGGCCTGTCACCTGCATTCGTGTGTCTGCGTTTAGCAACTCGCGAAGCGAGCAGTACCCAGTGGCACGGCGGGGAGGAGCAGACGTTACCACCACGTCATAGAACAAGGTTAACTGCCTGAACATCTAATTGCGCCGTAGGATTCCTCGAAGTCATGAAACTGCTACTCATTCATTCTTGGCTCAGAAGGCCTCAAATAACTGCACATTATCCTCACTTGCAGGCGCCGTATAACCCACTAGGGTTGGCTGCTCATCTGGCTACTCACGAAGTGGCTTGGCCCTCCCTAAAAAGATTATACTCGTGTTGAAGACCAATAGGCTGGCTTGATTCTGTTGCTCAACATGTAGTGCTTTGGACGCTAAGATACTTTCTGGCTGAAATGTGATTCACAGAAAAGGGAATTCATTGCTTCCCCAGAAACGAAAACACAAAGAACGCTCGACAAGAGAAAAAAAAGGAGAAACGGTCAAGCAAAGTGCAAAGGCATGGGTTGGAACTAAGGGAAAGATTAAAGGTTAGCCGATATTTCACAACAAAAAGATGAGAAAAAGGCGATGAGCCTTGAGTTCGAAGGTCTGAGCACAAGGAAAAACGTGGCCCATCCTTCAGAAAAACTACGTGAAGCTGGCATGGAATTTGAACGCAAAGGACGATTCCCGGCATGAATAAACGGTGTGCAAGGCGACCACCAGTTTGAGTTCTAGGAGGAGGTATCAACTATGAAAGTAAAGAAAAAGCAACTGCTAACCCCGAATGAAGAATGAAAGAACCACGGCAATCAATAGATGTCGACAAAAGCAAGATCATTGCTAGTCGCCGGGACCCTGACCCCTCAGGCAATGTGAGGTTGCTCAAGGCAAACTGGGTGATCAATCTCATTGTCTTGTGCAGGCTCAGCAGAGCTGAAAAATTGATGGAACTGACCTACCATCCACGATGTCTCACTCGCTGCTACCAGTCATATTTGCGGGTTTATGATCACGCGTGCCGGAAGGCTACTTCTGAATAGACACGAATTGTAGCCCAGTTTGTTAGTAATACGAACGAGATCAGTTCAGTTGATGAATGGTGGAGAAGCGACGGGCCCATGAGGTAACGAGTGATGTCGTGGAGATGATCATTGATAGGACGAGGAGGTCGGCGACGAGTCGAACAGCACTACTGGACGAGGGTGGAATCCAGATAGCGAGAAGCAACCTCGGTCGGCTGTCGCAGACCTTAAATATTGGGTCAGCCCATGAGCACTGGCATTTTTCTTCTCACTCTGAATGTCGCACTAAAGATGAGAAGTTTTGCCATTGAGTTTTATCCCGTTTTGCAGCACTTTTGACAGCCTCTCTTTTTTACCTCTTATTGAAAAGGTAAACCGCACAGGCCCAATTTCCAAGTATACGGCCGAGATGCTACTTCACTTGGGAATGCTTACAATAGTTTAAGTGATTGGAAGACTTCAGTCTCGACCTCACAGACAAATGCCATTTTGTCCATTTCCAACTGAAAGCTTCCGGAATCACTTTATTCACGGAGATTCGTGCCGACGGATGAGGAATCGTTAGAGGGCACAGAATGCTTTCTCGACACTATGAAGCACCACCATTAGCTGATATCAAACGTTCGAAACTTAAGGGTAGGTTCTGCAGGCAGTCGCTCCCAAAGAGGGCGCCCCATGCGATGCACATTTGCAAGGTCTGAATTCCCACCTTTAGACAACTTGAACCAAAATCGCTATCCTAAGAACCACCTTTCATTGGTCACATATACCACTAGTTTTGAGCTACTTCTGCAAATTGAGAGCCGGGAAACTGCAAAAAGTTGTTGCTAAAAACTCACCTTTGTGCTGACTCGACACTCCATTCAAAGGAAATGAAAATTGACAGAAATCAAGCGGTAGTAGGAAGACAACTGTAATGCCTTATAGAGCAGAAAATTATCTGTCAAACAGTATTGACATAGAGAACAATTGACAATTCTCATATAAAAATTTGTAGTAGCGAGGAAAACGACCATTACATATGGGCCAACCTAATACCGTGTAATCTCTTCTAAGCACCCGGGTTAGATCCCTGCCGAGGCACAAACCTGCCTTGAAAAATTGCAAAATGGGGACGACGCTAGCTTCAGGCCCAGGTTGACAGGCCGGCTGATGGAGGAACCCGTCGCAACAACCATGACAAGTCGCAATAGAATCAGTGTAAAAGCTAGGACGTCACCCGGAAGTGGCGCGCAGAACCCTCGCCCGAGTTCTGTGGTCAGTATGCGAGGGCTACCGAGGGGTGAACGACCTACGGCCAAAAAAGCTAGTTCGAGTTGGGACGCTGAACATGGGGTCGCTTACCGGGAATTCTCGTGTGGTTGCCGACCTCATGAGACGCAGGATTATCCAAGTCCTGCAGGAAACGCGATGGAAGGGTGCGAAGGCTAGCGAGATCGGAGACAAACAGAAATCGACCATGTCCTGGTTAGAAAATCGTCTCTCAAAACCGTCGAGGATATCAAGGCACTGCCTATGGAAGAGCTTGGCCCTCAGCACAGGCCTCTCTTGGCAGACATCGCCATAGACCTCCCCAAGAAGACGAGGGTGAGAGCAAAGCGGAGAATTCGGTGGTGGAGAATGGGCAAGGTAGAAAATGATAGCCTTGGCCGAAGAATACTGGAGGCTGGGCTCCCAGACCCACATGGGCCAGTCCGGGACACCTGGACCTACGTAGCAGAGGTCATCCTACAGCGGGAAGGGAAGTCCTGGGAGAGACGCGAGGTGGTATCAGAGGAGACAAGGCAGCCTGGTTCTGGAACGAGGAAGGTCAGAGGATCGTCAAGCAGAAAAAGGAAGCATACAAACGCTGGCAAAAGACACGGAGCTCAGAAGACTACGCTGCCTACAAAACCTGCAAGCGACTCGCCAAGGCAGCCGTTGCTAAGGACAAGAATGCGGAAATGGACGCCCTGTATGACAAGTTGGAAGGCCGACAAGGGGACAAGTTCGTCTTCCGCCTGGCTAAAGCTCGGCATCGCGCTGCTCAGGACATCAGGGTCGTAAAATCTGTGAAGAGCAGCAACGGGGCTATTCTCAGGAAAGCAGCCGAAGTCAGGAAGAGGTGGGAAGAATACTTCGAGAAGCTTCTGATCGAGGAATATCCTCCCACGAATAGCCCACAGATAGAGGCGACGGCACGTCCAGTCACTTCCTGGACGAAGGATGAAGTCCGCCAGGAGTTAGGGAAAATGAAAGTTGGGAAAGCAGTGGGTCCAGACGGGGTACCGATAGAAGCGTGGAGGGCCCTTGGAGAGCATGGGGTGAGTTACTCACGCACTTCCTAAGCAACGAAACAGCTGAAGGAAGGATGCCGAATGCGTGGAAGAGCAGCGCAATCGTTCCCATCTTTAAACGAAAGAGGGACGCGACGGAGTGCTCCAACTACCGCGGGATAAAGTTGACTCCCCATACCATGAAGCTGTGCGAGCGGCTAGTCAACACTAGGTTGAGGGAGCTTGTCCCTATCTCGCAGGAACAGTTCGGCTTCATGCCCGAAAGGCCCACCACCGATGCCATCCTCATCGCCAGACAGCTGATGGAGAAATACCGAGAGTAGTGGCGACCCTGCTACCTAGCCTTCCTGGACCTTGAGAAGGCATTCGACCGCCTGCCTAGGCCTGTACTCTGGAGAGCGCTCAGAGAACGTAACGTTCCGGAACACCTCGTCTCCATAGTGAAGGACATGCACGATGGGGCTAAAGCAGCTGTGCGCACCCCTCAGTTTGACAAAGGAGGTAAACATTACAGTTGGGGGAAACCAAAAACCAGCCCTCAGCCCTTCTTCTTCCTCCTGAGTCTGGATGTCATGGCAAAAGAACTAATGGAGGGACCACTGAAAACATCCCCTACGCTGACGACATGCCCTGATAGCGGACAGCAGGGAGGAACCCTAGGACAAGGTGCAGCGGTGGCAGGATGTGCTCGCTGAGAAACTCCGGCTGAACGTAAAGAAGACCAGGTCCCTAAGCTCCGAAGAGTGCGCCGAACTCATCGTAGACCGCCATGGCGAAAGCATCGAAAGGGTTTTCAGTACCTGGGGCGCAAGTTAACTTAAAGTTATAACCACGAAGTATTAGACCAGCGCAATAGTCGATGTGCTGTAAATGCTGGAAGCCTTTCTTGCTTCCAAATATAGTAGACAAGCGGTTTATGGTCTGTGAGGAGAGTGAACTGGCGTCCCAGTAGATATCGATGAAATTTGCGGACTGCATAGACCAATGCAAGTCCTTCCTTCTCGATCTGACCATATTTTTTCTCTGCTTCTGTGAGAGTTACTGGCGTGGCTGATTGCCTTCTCTGATCCATCGGCGAATCGGTGCAGGATTACTGCTCCAGTGCTATAGTCAGAAGCGTCTGCTGCAACAATGATCCAGTTGTAGGTCATAATGTGTGAGCAGGAGTGGTGAGACCAGAATTTCGTTGGCTTTCTCGAAAGCGTTGTGACATTCATTGGTCCATTTGAACTGGGCGTTCTTCTTCAAAAGGGCGTCGAGGGGAGCGCGAAGTTGGCAAATTTTTCAGGAATGAATGTTCCGTAGTAGTTCAGCATTCCGAGGAACGTACGAAGTTGTGCGGTATCCTTCGGCTCTAACATTTCTGTGATAGCGCGAATTTTTTTTTCGGGATCTGGACGTTAACTATTGGCATCGATGATGTTTCCAAGATACTTGATCTCCGACATCATGAAATGGCATTTTTCTTCTCGCACTCGGAATCTCGTATATCTCGTATATCCCTCTATTCGTTGGAGAAGTGCTTCCAAGTTTTGGCGATGCTCCAAAGTAGTGCGTCCGGTAACGATTATGTCGTCCAGATATCTGCGACGCCATGCAATCCTGCTATCTAGGCAGCTGTGATTTCTCGCATCCGATTACCGGAGGTAATCTACTACCTTCGGTAATCGGATGCGAGACATCGGATGTCGAGGAATTCTGGAATAAAGCCGTTGAATTCACAATTGAGATTGCTGGTTTAGAACTCCGCATAACCAAGCCTGGGCAGTTCAAAATTAAGAAGCAGGCCTGGCTGTGGACGGACAACATACAAGCGAAAGTGCGCGAGAATAAGAGACCTTATCATGTTTATTATAGGAACAAGCCGGCTAACAACAGGTCGAAGTGCCGAGAAGCGAAGAGGGCGGCAAACAAGGCCTTTGCTGCAAAAAAACCCGCTTATTTCGACGACATCAGCAGGAAACTGCAGAGCGGCACCTGTACCGAATTGCCAACTCTCCTTACCCTCGAACCGAAAGCATGGAAAAGTTTTTTGGCATCAAAGATGAGAATGGCCATTTTCTGAGGAGCTGAAAAAGGGCAAGAATGGACGTGAATACTTTGAGAGCATCTCGACAGTGGATTCAAATTTCATTTCATCGATTCAAAATCAGATTTTCCTTCTGTCGCACACCTTGAAAATCTCCGAGCGAATTGTTGCTGGCCGTGTTCTTGAAGTCGTCCAATTCTCTGTCAGCCAGTGTGGTTTCGTGATCGGCTGCAGCACCATGGACGCCATACATGCCGCTCTCCCTCTATGGAAGATACACCGTGAGAAAAGTTTGTGCATGTAGCCTTTCTAGACATGTAGAAGGCATTTGATCGCGATTGTCGTGACGTTATTCGGTACGCCTTGCGACGACACGGCCTCTCTCTAAAGCTGATCGAGTGCTTCGCATCCTTTGTTCAAACCCAGGAGCCACACCTGCAGGCACCTCAATGTAGTTTCCCATCACAGGCGGGGTACACCAGGGCTCCGCGCTCCCCATTCCTTTTTTTTCTCGTTATGGATACCATCACACGAGACACAGAAAAGTCCCTTGAACGCTCTCTTACGCTGATGATATGATGCTTAAGTGCGAAGATAAGAACAAGAGGTTGAAAGTGGAAGAGACCAAGTATTCGACAACCTACTCGAGCGAGATGGGCCTCATCAAACTCGATGTCACTGAGCTCTTGCGCACAAAAACATTCAAGCACCTCGGATCACTGATTATGTCCGATGAATGTCTCAACTCGGAAGTGAACACACGTGTCGTTGTAGTGCGCTTGGGGAGATCCATGTCGGGGACTCTTCGCGACACAAAGACGCCAGAGCGTCCTAAGTCTAAGATTTACACAAAATTGTTCGACGAGTCGACTCATACGGTGCTGAGTGCTGGCCAACGCCAACGAAGTCGAAGCCCGTCTCTGTGTGACGGAGATGAGATTATCAAGCTGGAAGGCGAGCCTCATGCATGTGGACCGCATTTGTGACTATATAATACACAGAAAGTTTGGTACAGCTCCCATACCTGACAAAATGTCAGGAACGAGCCTTCATCGGTGCATCCATGTACATCGAGCAAAGGCTGATACAGTTTGTAAGAATTGCTTTCAGCTTGAAGGTGCCCGAAAAGCGACTCAAGGAGCGTTCCAAGCAGAGTCGACACGATACGCTGCATACAGACTAGAAAATAATTGGAAACCTCCCCAATCAGGCATGTAATCGGGAGAAATACCGTCATCATTTCACACGCAGTTTCATCAAAGATCTTGAAGATAGTTCCGATTCCAATTTGAAGCTTCGCAAAGCATTAAGGTGTCCGGAACGCTTTGAGAATTTCAACCAGCTCGTTTAACACTTATCAGCATAAATGCACAGTAAGAGATAAGAGTCCATAGTATAGCAAACATTGTCCATCCCATTTCCCTTAACTATTTTGCGGGATTACTTAGCGTGGGAGCTAGAATGAACCCATCGGATCGCTAAATGGCGTCTTTTACAGTCAGGACTAGGGCGGTATCTAATCGCCTTCAAACCTCTGACTTTCGTTCTTGATTAATGAAGACATTCTTGGCAAATGCTTTCGCTTTAGGGCGTCCCCCTGCGGTCCACGAATTTCACCTCTCGCGCAGGAATACGAATGCCCCAGAATGTCCCTCCTAAAAATTGTTTCAGTTCCTGAACCAATAAATAGAACCGAAGTCCTCTTTTATCATTCCATGATCGACCATTCAAGCAAACGCTTGTTCTGAACACTCTAATTTATTCAAAGTAAAGTCGCTAGCCATTACAAAAGCCGAACCTCTGTAAAAAAAACCAGCAACTAGTTACAACAGCGATTAACGCCAAAGGCGAATCATTGCATGTAACTCAGATCCGACTACGAGCTTTTTAACCGCAGCAATGACGATTTACACTAGTGGAGCTGGAATTACCGCGGCTGCTGGCACCAGACTTGCCCTCCACTTGATCCCTCGAAAAAGGTTTATGACAACTCATTGTAAATGACGCTCCATAGCGACGTGGTCTTTATTTTCAGTCACTATCTCATCTCTCCAAGATTGAGTAAAGTGTTCGCACCTGCCGCCTTCCTTGGATGTGGTAGCCGTTTTAGATGGCTCCCGTCCGGAGTCGTACCCTATTCTTCGTTACCACCGTAATAACCATGATAGATAAAGTACTACCATCAGGTTATAGGCAGACAGACACTTTTTCGGACTAGGCCGCCGATATTCGTTTATTGCGTTATTTAGAGTCAGCAAACAGCACCCGAAGGTAAGATTTGCTCTCATAATTGCACCGCTTCGAAAGTTCAGGGTTTATTTGCATGTATAGTCTCCCAGAATAACCCGCATTAATCCAATAGGCCTTCCCGAAATAAATGACATCTGCGCTAATGAAGCCGTTAGCAGTTTCTCTTAAAGATGAACCTCGACATGCATGGCTTAACTTTAAACTGACATATAGCGGCTGACAGCATCAACCAGGTGAAACGAACTCGCTTATGAATTCCCATTCACGCCGAGCACCGCGACTGCAGGATATTCGCATCGAGTTTGGCATTTTCCCGAAGCTCCAACATTTGCGATATTGGTAAAATCAAAAATTTGCAAGCATACGATACCCATTTAGTCATGTTGTGAACTGCTGCATGCTGCTGGCGCCAGTATCA
>MU912054.1:0-12377 GCA_036418165.1 Cooperia oncophora
AAGATCCGTCGAGAAAAGTTTTCACTGAAGAAATATCAGAAAAAAAAGGGATGAATACATTTGGGCAGAGTCGGTTTCATTATGGATGGATCGATTTTTCTGACCTTATCAGAGATCAGATACACGACCTTCGCCTGCTTTTGCCGTACTTCTCATTATGGTGATTGTACTGGTCTCAAAGCGTCACACAGGACCTGGGAACTGAACTTCACATCTCGGAGATGCGGTGGGCGTGGCAGCGTACTTGATTTGAACATAGGGTGTCTTCTTCGTCGTTTACTTCTATTTGAGACAACTGCCGTTTTATAATACTAGTCTCCGGTGAAGGTATGATTACAACTGTCACGAAACGGCAGTGTCTTACCTAAGGCTCAGCTGCTGCCAAGTTCAGATGAGGTACGCCGCCACGCCTACCCCATCTCCGGGATACGGAGTGTTCTTCATTTGCTGAAATCACTCTCTCAATACAAACTATCCTCTGGATCCATGGGATGCTCGTATGACCTCAAAATATTGCATAGGATTTGATTATGTCGATATTTTCCAATTTCTTTTGCTTTCCTTTCCATTTTTGTTCCAGTGCTCGTATACGCGCGATGACGATGATCAAACTACATCTTGTTCTCTCTGTTTCTTTCGTATTGCGCTTTGAACGAGAGATCAAGATAGTGCAGAACTGGGATACACCGTGTGAAAATAGTGCCGAGTGGCGGTGTATTTTGGGACTGGTTCGAGTACATATGGAAGAAGCGTGGCTCGATACGGAATTTTCTTGGGAGCATTTCGCGGTTTTCGTTCATACTTGGCGGAGGCTTCCACCACCGACCACCAACGTCCACCAGTGACCCTCAGCGTTTCGAGCGTCCGTCAGTGTAAGCTAATAGCGAAATATAGATATCGTTCTAGCGAATGGAGCATTCACCAGCGTCCATCAGCGTCTGGAGGGACGAGGGAATTACCGATATCGATTCAGCATCTACCACCAGCGGTCAGGAATATAAAGTGTGGGAAGTGGGAGGGTAACAGACTACTGGTATTGTATGGGAAGTAGAGGGAGAAGACAGCTGGATTAGGCGTCGCAAAATTGTGATGTGTGCAACCGCACCGCATGTGCTTCACACAACACCGTACTCCTGGACGCTGGTGGTGGATGGTGGAACCTAGATCGATATCCATACTTTCTTATTGTCAGTACCTCGAGATGCTGACGGACGCTGGCACACAATGGCAGATGCTGCCGTTCACTAGATCGATATCTACACTTTCCTAGTCGCTAGCGCTGACGGACGTTCGAAACGCTGATGGATTCAAAAAAACTGGTGAGACGCTGCCGCCAAAGTATGAACACAGATCTCATCATGTTGGCTAGACTTCACCTTTTTAATCTTTTATACGGTTTATTTTTGCCTTAGCATACCGATGCCATATTAATCAAGAGACGCTTTAATTGTACTGTGCCAAGTACAGTTGCTGGTTGATTCATTTCTAACAATATTAGTTATGTACACAAATGATCACATCAACAACTGTATTTCATCTGCTCATCCTCCTTTGAAGACGAAATCCGTGGCGAAAATTATTCGATCTGGCCAGGAGCCTGAATTCACTCGGTCGCAGCTTGGTCTGGCGGCCAGCAGTACAGGTAACGGCAGATATACGTGTGAGCGCAACACTTCAGAAATGATCGAGAAAATCTGAAAGGAGTACGTATTAACTTGGTTCTGGAAAGTGCTATTGGATGTGACCCTATTCAGCCCGTTTCAGCCTTAACTAGGCCTGGACAGGTGAAAGGAATAAATAATTGCTTCGAAAGCTACC
Source organism: Cooperia oncophora (assembly GCA_036418165.1). Taxonomy (NCBI): domain Eukaryota; kingdom Metazoa; phylum Nematoda; class Chromadorea; order Rhabditida; family Trichostrongylidae; genus Cooperia; species Cooperia oncophora. The sequence goes on from MU912054.1 coordinate 1,819, forward strand.
TGATCATTGTACCTGGAGGTGAAGTGATCGTTAATATTCACGATTTCTGACTTCAGTCGGAAAAGAATTGCCAGGTTACTGCTGAAATAGTTAGCAATAGTAATAGTTTGTTCATAGATTAGATGAAAAATTCAAAAAGTATCACAACTACAAAAGGTTCAGGAGAAGCGATATGAGGCCAGAATGTTTCCGTCTCTCTTGTGCGCGTGAAGCTTCCGCAAAAGGATCACACGCTTCAGTTTCCAAGAGGTAATGTAATGCTTGATGCTCTTGAAGAACACGCTTCTTTAGATGCAAGTAGAAAAACTCTGGTCCAGCCGACTCGCGGAGCCAGCGCTACTTTAGCGGCTCAATAGCGATCACCATGTAACGATGTGCCCTACATCTTTGAAATAGAACCCACCCACGACTGGCTACTTGCACCCAGTGGTGTGCTGCACAGCGCTTAGTCTCGCCGGGCGAAACTGAGCGTGAGGGATGACCATACGCATTCAGGACTCACTCGCAGAGGTGACCGATGTGTGTTCTTAGGTCAACTAGGACTAGGAAATGCAGTGGGTGCCCTGCAAATAATGTGTCGCTTGATGGACCGCTCGGAGTACAGAAAGCGCCAGATTTCCCCAGCAGCAGCGGTGCTCAAAATGGTCAAAAGGCGTCTTCTGGGTGGAAAAGACCGTCCTGGCTGCCGCCCAGCGCCCCGCAGCTCACACACCCCCCCCCTGTCGTTTTGCAGAGCACAGCATTGAGTTGGGTTCCTTATGGGCGGGTGTTTTGTTGCAGGAAAAATTTATTTTTATAGTTGATTTTTCTCGCTTTGCGGACGTTTTGGAGGGGTGGTCGTATTTGGTCGTCGTTGGGAGGGGGGGGGGTTCGTATTTCTGGCTAGGAGTTACGTGGTTCACCTCATGGGTTTTATGAATTTTCTGTGTTATAGGTCTTGCTTTTTGTCTTTTGACCCCCGACATCAATCAGAAACACAGGGCCTTATTCAACACTTTCTCGACAGTCTGTTTTTTTTCTTCGTTAGTAATTCGAACAATATCTACAGCTTCAAATTTGGACCCACTACCGACGTGTTCCAATTCCCGAATATGTCTTTAACACGCCCCGGACCACGCCTTTCGCGTGGCATTCACGGGTGACCACGGCCTTTTTCAATGCGAGACTGGCGACACACAATGGTGTGTCACGCTGGACACGTGGCAGGCGTTTCAGTCGCCAATCTTTCTTACTGCATAACTTCACTTGGAATTTAAATACTTAGAGGTTACTTCACTAACCTTCTATCACGCAACATGACATTCATGTTTTTGCGTGATGGCGCATTTGGCGCCACTCGTTTGCAACAATTCGCTCGTTTTGATGCGAATCACTTGATGTAAATTTTGCATTTCGCTGATATTCAAGGATGCGGTCACGAACGGACACCGAAATGGCCCTTAGCTATATCAGTATTTCAGCAAATTGTCTGTCTGCGGGCATTGCATCTAGAGCATGAATGTTCCATGAATTGGCTACTTTTAGGGAAAAATACTTTACAAATAAACTTAACAGAGCTTTTTTGTCGCCCCCCAAACACATGCTAGAAAACGTATCCCACAGGGCTATTTAACAGCCTGAAAAGTCCGCGCAACACCTGGAACACAGGGAATTTTAGCCTTTCGGGATTGCTATACAATTGATGATTCGCTGCGCTAACGGCGCGAACGGATCATCGAGCTATCTGAAGGTTATTCCTTTCCCAATTTTTGTTTTTCTTTGCTTCTAATTATGCAGGGGCAACTACGAGCGAGAAGGCAACGATGAAAAAATTACCTATGGAGAATTGAAACGCTGTAGTTTTTCGAGAGAAGCCTTTCGCGCCCGTCTTCGAAAGTCAATATGAGAGCCAGCATGATGTTGGCTGTATTCAGAGCTGAAAAAGAATCAATCAATAATCGCATCGACTCATCGCCAAAAAGCATCGCATGCAGTTCGTTCACCCATACCTTCCATATTTTTTACGGAAATTGCTGCACTGAGACAGACTACGTGGACCATCTCGTCGTCCACTGTGATGTTCCTGCAATGAAAGACATTACAATGGATGAGCTTTCATTGCTCGATATGTTCTGTTGTGGTTGCGCCATGCTTTTTGTTCTTCAAACGCTCATCAGCATTAGTTTTCACAGGGCTCGCCCTACGTTGGGGAATCCCCAGCGGAGGGTGGTGATCGGTCGCTGGAAGGGGGGAGTCGTACTCGCTCGTCGTTGGAAGAGAGAGATAGGGGTCGTATTTCCGTTCGAGGGAAATCCGCCTGTTGTGACGCTGTGAAAGAATTTTCCGGTTATCGCAGTTCTTCACAATTTACTGGTTCTTAAGCCCCCCCCCCCTTCCTTCCCTCCCTCCAACCCCTCTGCGCCCTCTCAAAGGCACGGCCCGCGATCAGGTATAGAAGTTGAAAATATGGCGTCAGGAGGTTAGTGTGGTCCGCGACGAACAACCTTGTACCGGTTTCGCGGCAAAAATTCTAAGGGAGGGGCGCTGTAGCGCAATATAGGTTCAGTGACGCCTCCTTTTTTCCAGTGACTCCGCCTCCAGACTCCGCCTCAAGGCCCGCCTTTCAGTGAAAAACGAAGCTGCAGGACGAAAAAGCATGAAAATCGTCACTTGTACGGTCGTAGAGTTCTTATCGGGGAATAGCTGTGCGGATGAGGGCGTAGTGTTGGAGATGGAGTTAATGGGCACGTACAAACTGGGATCGAAATGGGGTTCTATCTAGGGCAGTGGCATGTTTTTACCTCTTTTTTTCACTTTCGAGCTACTCAGAACCTTGTCGTCTATATGCGAACTCCTAATCCACTATCTGTGATGGTATGATCGCGGACTTTGCCTTTAAAGAATTTCGGGAAAAAGGATTGCGAAATCTTTGGGAAATTTCGGAAAAAGGGGAAAAGCTTTTGAAAGTTATGAAGATTGGGTAGGATGAGGAAGGAAGCCGTAGTAGGGGACGAAATTGTGGGGGAGGGGTCGTATTTTCTGCAAATCCTGAAATCTTTGGCGGCAGGGCGTGCCCTGGTTTGAATATAGGAGCAATAGGAAAATTCGAATCGTCCATCATGGAGTCTTTTCTCCGCTTGAATTCTAATGATTTTCGCTGCTACAATCGACAAGTTGATGCATATCAATAAGACGCCGCCCATCGTTGCAGGATACGCCGCGCGCGCGGCCACGGGACAAAATACGATTGTCTTGTCCGTCCTCCGAAAACAAGTGCCAGTATTTCCTTTTTTTGTTGAGTGATTTATCAGGAAGCAAATGAAGGAACTACGAGGAGCAGTGAGCGGTCGCGTGCGAAGCGGTGAAATTGAGCTGACGTACTGACTACCCAGTTTGCCTGCTGACCGAATCCATTTGGCTGGCAAGGGCGACAAGAGCTTGACACTGCTTTTGTAACTTACCCGTCCATGTATCCCCGACTGCATATTGACTGTACTGCTTCCGAGAGTAGCGCTTCGTGAATGTGATAAATTACGTGATGATTAGAATCGACTGGTGTGGGCACGAATTTGACTCCTGGATGAGTTGTCGCCGTGATGCCTTGATGGTAGGTTCGGACAGCACCGTACGGCAGAAGTAGCGGCTGGCCAACCAGCATGTAGCTCATAGAAGTAGCTGAATTTGGCTGTAATAGTGTAGGTCAGTAGGTCGAGATTCCAAACGAAAACCAACCTCCATTGATTGGCATCACCATATTCAGTCCAGCCAATGTTTTGCGTATTTTCTTATCAAGAACTTCAACAAGGCTATCGCATAAGATACCCTCCAGATCTTCTCTGAATATTAAGCTTATTTTTATGTTTTGCATGCATTTAGTCTATTTTTGTGAGATATAAGCCGCACACATGTATAAGCCGCACGTTCGCCTGAAAACCACGAGTGTTTCGCGCGAAAATATGCTATTTTAGTCCTATGGCGGTACATTATTAATTGCTCTACTAATAGTAATGTTCGGGTCATCAAATAAACAACGCGAAGCAGTCCGGGGAGGGAGAGGGATTTTGTTTTTTTGCCACTTCCCATCGAGCCATTGAGAGAGGAGCCTCACGAGAGCTGAAGAGCCCCGCGATCAAAGTGGCTCGTGGTCGCCTTTGCTGTGCAAGTAGTCTAGCCTCCAAGCTAGAAGACTGTTCACCTTTCGCGACTCTATTGTGAGCGTGGAGGCTGCTATAGCCGCTCAAAGTGCTAGTTCTAACTCCTCCTCAGTCGGACCGCCTTTACTTGCTAGATGTCCTCCGACGGAGGCCACTCACTTGTTCTTAGTTGGGGCGGCGGGCATTGCTAATGCCCCTGGATAATCTGGCTCTCCTTCATTACAGTTCACTCATTGGGAGTATTATCATTACAACTCCAACCGCATATTCGCGAGAGTGAAACGCGGTTAAAAGAAACACGGGAGGAGTGAGGGCGCAGAGTCTTTTCGTGATGCAAAACCACGACGCACAAAAGGCGCGCTACCGTAATCACAAATTCAGACACCGTGTTGATAAAATTCCTTTTTCCTTCCCAGAGTTTTTCCTCTGCGTTTTTGTTGTTTTCTTTTTGTATTCTTTTTTTGCACTGGATGATATCAACTACTGCGAGATGTGATAGAGCGTAATAACTTGAGCTAGGGCGCTCCGCCAAGCACCGACCCCGCAGGGAAGGCTGTAACTGTGAGGCGAGCGATTCTTGTTATATGTTCGTTTTGGAGCAACCGCTTCAATTGCCTACGTTTTCTCTTTGCGGAGAATTACTCTATCAGCCTGGGTTTTCATAATTGGCAAAGCAGCTATCCTCGAGACCTTTTATCGCGGAGCTCGCGTTGACAGGTTTTATCATGTGGTGGACGAGCTTGCTCCAGCTACACAAGAGTTCACAGGTTCACCAGAGTGAGACTTGTAAACCGGAACTACTGAAGCTGCAAAAGTGCAGAATGTCCCCCTCCCCCCGTCGCCGAACAGCGCCTAACAACAGGTCGTCTGTCTTCAGCTAGTAATGGTTTTGCCAGTGACTGATTTCATGACGTTGATGAATTTCGTAGAAATAGCCGGGAAGTAAGATTTGGAGTGAAATAAATTCACATGTCAATCAGCATGGCAAAAAAAGCACTTGGGGCAAAAACTGCTGCAGGTGTCACTGAAGTTCTCGCGCAATTTCCTGCGCGATGTCGCGTGCGCTTATGCGAACTGCTAACTGATTGCGGCTTGTACTCCGGAAAAAAGAGTAATTGATGCTTTCGATTTTCTTGTATCCGCTTCTGTAGGAACCAGATGACGGTAACATCAGACTGGACAGTTTTGCTGGGGTCTCACTTCTTTGTTTATCGAGTTGACCCAACAGAATTTGGGATCCAGTTCTATTTGACGACAAACTGTGCACTCACCTCTGAGGGTGGTCCTTTTTATGTGCGAGGTGAACGGGTCCGCAGCTACAGTAGCGTGCCACTTTTCTACGCTCAAAAATCATGGGAACAGGGCTGGTGGGGCAGGATATGATACCCTGGTGCCGTATCTATTCTCAGAGTTCTTCCTGCCGTATCTATTCTCAGAGTTCTTCATTCGTCTTGCTATCCTCTTTGTGCAGCCCATGCGCTGGTACCAAAGTCTGGCAGCAGAACCATTCTTAGCGGAAAATATCAACCAGGAGCGAGGCAAGTAGCGCCCTTGGTTGTAGTTAGCCGTGTGGCTGGCCGTGCAGCATGGCAGAGGATGCAGACGACTATCATACCCCTTAAGGGGCTGTTCCTGTGCACTTTTGACCGGAGAAAGTGGCACGCTATTGAAGCTGCGGACACATTCACCCAAAAGGAAGAAGATCCACGGAGGTGAGTGTACAGCTTGTCTTTAATGTAGATTTCTAACAGAGGAGAGTGCAGAAGCAAGTGGGGCCGCCTACAGCGCGCTTAGTGGAAGGATGAGATCTGGGATCGGCACTCGCACAGCCCACCGATTCGTTCATTGCCTAGGGCTCGCTTACCGCCAATGTAGTCTATAAGAACAGCCGAACATTCTTAGAAACATCACTGCAATTCTTGATAAATGAAGAATAATGACGCGCATCATCTGGAAAATTCCAGCCATTGAGAGGAGTAAAAACAGTGACTCGAAAGGTCATCTTTTTTTATTTTCCTCGGAATAAGGGGCAGAGGGCTAAGAAAGTTTGCAGAGGTTACATGTAACCCCTGCCAATGAACATCTGCCATCGATCCGGAAGTCGGACATTATGAGAAGCATCATGCAGCATACCCTCTTAGACTGCACTCCTGGGATGTAAAGCATCTTTTATGAGTGCTTCTGATCCCTCAAAGAAGCATTACACGGGGCTACCTCTGCTTGGCTTCGGAAGCTCAAGATTGCAATCTAAGTGGACATGCATCATGCTTAACGACTACTGAATGAACGAACATGGTGTTATCAGTATAGTCAAGAATGGATCTGTTATTTACCATTTGCCAGTATAATGATAGCTCTTACGTCGAAGCGGATAATCGCACAATCGCACTGCGTGGACTCTGCTGACGTTCCATTTGTAGAGGTTAGTGGTTCCGCATTTGCTGAAGTAGCGTGCCTCTTCGTCCGGTCAGAATGCCTCTTCGTCCGGACAGAAGTGGACGGGAACGGGACTGGGTTGTAGCGGCCATATGGGTGGGGCCGTTCTCGATATCTCCGCCTGCGCTGCCGCACTGCAACAGGCATAAAAGAGCGCGTACATCTTCTCGCTTTAAAGCACTTCACTGAGGCGACTACTGTGTTAGTGGCGCTGTTTATTCCTGACAGTTCTCTGAAGCTGAACCGTGTTTATCGCCGACAAAGATCTTGAGTAATCGATGCATAAATCTGCACATAGTGTAAGCGACACCTTTGGGTACGCTCCATGACCGCCTCCTCCAGCCTCATGCCAGTGAACTTTTGAGTGAAGAATAGTGACACCTACCCGTGAACTTATTAGAGTGAAGAACAGATGACACGCTACAGCATACAGACTCATTCACCTCACACATTGAAAGGACCGTCCTCGAGGATGAGTGTACAGCTTTCTTCGAGGAAGTTATAAAGATATTTCACTAATAAATATCATTAGAGCCAAAAAATATAGGCAGGGATAGCGAGACGGTTGTGAGTAGTGGGTTCATGTTGGTGTAGAACCGAGTCCAATAGCGGAATCTCATAGAAACATATCCACGGTAAGGTGGAGACTTCCGATAAACTAACAACACCGGGTAAGCGATCTAGGCGCCTGATGGTTGTCGTGCGGACTAGGCAGTAAAGTCTCGAGTAAATGCGGCTTGGATGAAGTGGAGGGAGTCTTACCTGTATCCTCTGCGATCGGCGATGCTCCAGAACCCTTAAAAGCAAGGTGTATAGGACAGTGGTGCGGCCGGCGATGCTCTACGGCAGGGAATGCTGGCCCATATGCAAGAAGCATGAAAGGCAACAACTAACCACGCAGACAGGAATAGAGGATGTGGGAGGGCCTACGGCTGGACACGATTAGATAGATGTCAGTAAACGAAGATACGTCGGCACGGTTACAGCAAGACAGCTCCAATCCAGCTGAAGTGGATGGACGAGCAAACGACTAAAGATAGGTTACCGGTCAGTGCTCAGAGGCGAACAATAAGAAATCTGATATGGCGAGACGACTTTGACTTTCGAGCACAGGCAGCGGCGCACGAGAGGCCCCGAAGAAAAGGTGGAGGCGATGTGTCAAGAAGGACCTCACTGAAATTAGAAGACCACGGACAGCAGGACTCCTGAACAAGAGAATGAGCGAATTGCCAACAAAGAACAGCGCGACCTAGCAACGGCGTCGGAATAACGTCAATGGTCTAGAAAGAATAGATGCGGTGGCTAAAAATTGAAAACTCCGAAGTAAAGGCGAGCCAGGGAATGGTGTTTTTGCTATGCGATGGACAAGTGGGCTGAACGCAAACATCCATTCGGCGTGAAAAGCTGGGATATGTGAGGTCACTGTGGTCATAGAACTCCAGGTAGATGGGAGAGTGCAGACAAAACCGAAATTCGACGCGAATAATGAAATTCACTTAAAATTCTCAGTAAGTAGAATGTTGAAGAGGTGTTTCGGTCATTGACTCGAATGTGACTAACAGAAGAACGTCGAAAAGTCGCAAAGAATAAGATATGACTAATGTGAAAGGTCTAATACTCACTTCATCGTGTCCCTCAGTCGTTTCTTGGCCAGCCATCGCAGAATACCTCCGGTTACTTCGACCTTGTCTTCAGTGTGCCAGATGGTACTATAATGAATGAGCTAGAGTAAAAATATCGGAGGTAATTCAAATGCTTAGCGTTAATTCTTACTTAGCTCTTTTGAAAAAAAAACAGACCATGATATTTCCTGATTGAGGTATGGTATCCCTCCAATGTTTACTGGCACTAGAGGACCAAGCGAAGCGTTCAGATCTCTGATTACCAGTTGGAAATCACCCGTATTCTCGATGAAGAGTACGTTATGTCGGTAGAGTCCATGTAGACGAGCGTGAAGATGTTCGATCTAAACGTGCAAAGTTGGAAATACTGGTCGCCCCCCATGCGAAAAAAATGGAGAAAAAAAGAACAAAGAAAGTAGAAAGAAAAAAGAATCAAAAGTTGTTATGTTTCGTTAACGGTTTTTGTTGAATGTACGGTGTACAATGACAAGACACACATTGAAAAAGCTCACAGGCACCCCCCCCCAAGGTTCTCAGCGGCCACCACTCTTTTTAATCTTCTCAGTGGCTTCCAAACTTATCTTATTGTAGTGGGTCATACACCTAGAAAATAAAACAAGCAAAAATTGTGCAAAAATGAAATGAGGCAGAAACATTCGCGGCATCTGAGGCGGTGCGCCCTATGCAGACTATGCGTTATACTCTAGAAAATAGGGTTTGAAGTTGAATCAGATATCTGCTATGATAGTATGGGAATTGTGAGTAATTTAGTATTTTGTATAAAAAAAATGTTGGAGAGAGAAGAAATACCCGAAGGTGGTAGTCCCCGTCGGCAACGACGGTTAGCGTCGACCCTACTCCGACGTTGGTCACCATAATTTCCGTGAGTTCCACTCTTCCGAGACATCGTTTCTTGTGGATGGTTGGTATTGCGTGATTCTCCAGTTGAGCTTCATAATCACCGCGAAAACCACTGATATAGGAAGTGATACCTTTTGTCTGCGTCTGAAATAAACAGTAAACAAAGAAATAAAGAAAAGAGATTATGCAAACCTCAGGAGTTTTCTATGAGAGCGCAAGATGTGTGCCTTTCGGTCTCTATCATGCTTATTTACTTTTAATACCGATGAATCGATACGACCCATTTAGAAAATGCTACGAAAAGTTGAAAAAGAAAACAAAGGGCAATTCAAATCGGAAAAGAAAAAGTGAGGTTTTCACGAGTGATGGTATTTTCTAGTTTCGCTCTTTTTGCCGATATACTGCAATCTCAATGGACCCTATCGATCGCTGCTGTAAGATCCTCTCATAGGTTTTTTTCAACGAATTTATCACCTTATCAAAGCAGATCAGCTGTTGATAAAGCAAAATGCCTTTATGTGACCAAACTGCCTTGTTCCCAGAAATCACTACACAAATCAAAGTTTAAGTGGGAGCTAAACTCACATCTATAACGAGATTAAAGGCGACGTTGAGCTGCACCAGGTGCAGGAGCCAGGGCAGTGTATGAAGCATGAACTGAATCGATAGATATCAACGACAGTTGTCCGTTAGGGGCGAGTGACTGCACTCGGATCTCATCGCAGTAATGTCGTTCATGAACGGTAGAGGAGGAAAATATGCGATAGCTCAGTGATTCAGTGCGCTGCCAGGGTTCTGATTTGACCCAGTGATAGTGCGCTCAACTCCCACCAATACCTTCAGGATGAGTCACGGACATAGTTTTCCTCGGAATTATCTAGCAGTTGAATGCAAACATTCTGAACTCATGTGATGAGTTATGGAGGATAGACCAGGGAATGTTTCTTTTCTTTCACCCTTCTCACGAACCATGAATTCAACCCCTAGTAAGGATTGAAGCTGACTGTTACTGCAAGCGATTCCCAACGTTCTATGGACTTTTTGCTCTCACTCTCGTTTCGTGCTGTGGTCATGAGCATTGTCCATTTATCATAGTTGAACAGAATGCTCGGAGTACTACTTTCTATAGTTTCTACCGTCGCTATCAGTCGAAGGGGGTCAGGAGGCGTGAAATGACCCTCCCCACGGCTGCGTTTTCTACCAATAGTGATTGGTCAGTGATCGATTCGGGAAGAAAAAATCAGTAGTGGGGAAAAAGCGAGGGTGGGCTCATCTTATGCCTCCTGACACCCTCCCCCCTCACGAATGATTGCGCCGATATTGAATGTATTTTTCTCGGACGCTGGAAAGCTTCTATTCGCTGCTTATTTTTCACGCTGCTGTCCGCTCTAACACTTTTGAGCACCTGTGAACTCTTGAACGTCCCACCTCGCTCCTTGGGGAGATTATGTTACTTTTAACCATTTTTTTCAATTTGGCAAGAGTGCTGTTGTAGTAGGTCCCGCCT
>MU912054.1:12477-24487 GCA_036418165.1 Cooperia oncophora
GCCACATTTCCGGCAAAAAGTGCACAGGAACGGATTGTAGGGTAAAATTTCTGAAAATACATTTTGCTCTAAAGTTCTACCTCTGATACGCCCCATTCCCCACCCCCTTTGCGGAGCTTCTCCACTTTCTCCTAAGAGGACCTTCAAGCGGAGAGGGAGAGGAGGATGAGTTGTATAAACGCTCTTCTAAAATACCACTCCAGCGACCGAAAACGAGGTTTCACATTCTCTTCTCTTTTTGGTGGCCTCACGAATGATTGCGCCGATATTGAATGTATTTTCTCGGACGCTGGAAAGCTTCTATTCGCTGCTTATTTTTCACGCTGCTGTCCGCTCTAACACTTTTGAGCACCTGTGAACTCTTGAACGTCCCACCTCGATCCCATATTGTTGAAATGTGACTTGGGGATATTATGTTACTTTTAACCATTTTTTCAATTTGGCAAGAGTGCTGTTGTAGTAGGTCCCGCCTCTTACTACGCCCGTGGTCCAGGTTTCAAGTCGAATGACCTCCCGTCCCTGCCAACAATACCTCCTGTTCAGGTCACTTGACACCAGACCTCTCTGGGAAGATAAGCCTACTTTGGCTGTCTCTGCGAGTCTTCAACTCGAAAGAATTCCGGAAAGATACTGATCAACGCCAGAATTCCGCACTTCCCTAACTGTTCTACGTTTTTTTTCATATTGATAGGACTTGGTAAGGGTCGGTAAGTCCATACCCCGACTGTTGTAAAACCTGTTACCTGTCTGGCACCCTTATCGTTTTTTTTCTTCATTCAATAAATGAGTGATTGAACCTACCTCCAATTACATTCACCTATCGGGCAAATATGGCAAAAATAGGTTGGCTCCAACATAGGCGTTTGCTCAACCAGAAAATTCGCAGGTTCTCGTGATACTGTCAGCCGCTCTCGAAATCACAGTCCTACTGACTCTGCATAAATTAGAGCACCATCCGTGGACGGTTCTTGCCATGTGCGTGGCAAATGGGTCAGCAGCTGCAGCAATGTGCCACATTCCCGGCAAAAAGTGCACAAGAACGGATTGTAAGGTAGTGGGGCCGGAAAGGCCATTCCGTTCTCGGTCAGCGCCATCTTCAATGAGCACCACTTGCGTAGATACCAAAGTCCCGTAACGAAACCTCATTCAGCGGTAGAGAATAGCCAGTAGTGAGAGGACGCAAAAAAGTGCCGCTTTGCTCATGGTTAGGGGATGGTCGGCCTGCTGCTGCGCGGAGGAATATGGAGAAGACACCCCGCATCACTACTACAAGCACCGTTTCCATGCACTGCCGTCCGGAAAAGGGTAGCCGAAAAATAGCCTGCACAGTGGTGGCATTAGGGACTACATAGGTATAAATTTAGCAGTGCTGGGAAGAATCTCACCCACTTCCTTTTTCGAGCGGTCGTACCAGTGGACCATGGGACCGCTTTCATACACTGGTGCCCGGATTCAAATTTTTAAAACTGCTGCATGTGCATGGTTAGGGCAGAGCTCGATGCGTTGGAAAGTACTGAATCCTTCAGACCAAATTGTGCCTATTGTTGTTCGCCAGAGGCGGGTTTAGGGTGATTTGACGTAGGGTGAAGAGGGTGAATGTTCCCAGTAAGGGAAAACACTGCTCACTTGCTAACCGTAAGCGTATGTAGCGCGTTTAACAGAGAAGGACGCTTAAAGCACCTTGGCAGGATCTGGTTGTGCAGGGGTCTTTTCATGGGCTTTTTTCGTCGTCCTAGTCGCCGTCCTTCCCGACGACCCCAACGTGTCTGTGTTCTCCTCCTTGTGGAGAAGCTAAAAAACGAGTGTGCCATGCCACGCAGTGGTATAGCAGCTGTGTAGCTCACGTCTCGCAGTGCACGCTATTCGGTGAAGATCCCCTCGTTTTCGGTCGCTGGAGTGGTATTTCAGAAGAGTGTTTATACAACTCATCCCCCTCCCCCTCCCCGCTTGAAGGTTCTCTTAGGAGAAAGTGGAGAATTTTCGGGAAATAAAAGCTCCGGGAAGAGGATGGGGAACGGGGCGTATCAGAGGTGGAACTTTTGAGCGAGTTGTATTTCCAGAAATCTTCCCAGTGGCAGGACGTGCCCTGACCGGTGGAAACCAAACCCCCAGGGCAGGGGCGTAAGTTCGCTGGTTTTTGAGAGTTTCGTTCAGTTTTTTTCTTTCTCGCACTATTAAACTCCTCTGCGTTCATTTTATTTCCAACCAAATACGCGTACCCGCTGCCTTTAATGACCACATTCTATGGGAGCATCGAGACCGAAACATTACTTCCTCACTGGAAGGGTCTTCTTCTAACACAATTCCGTGTTTTTAAGTCTCTCAAGGGCATTGGTAAAGAAGAAGAGCGCAGAAGCCTTAACAGTTCATTTTGTTCATTTTACTGTTTTGTTTACCGATGGTGAAGGATTTGGTACCAGTAGACGAGTCAGGACAAATAGGAATATAAAAGTAGTTGTCAGGGAGCAGCGGGTATATAGAAAGAAGAAATTATCCTGCTTGAGAAAGCAGGCCTAGAAGACAAGTCTGGCACAACTACAAGCAGACTTTGTATGGCCGACCAGGTAGAAATAGGCTGACGACAGGGAGCTGGGTTATGCAGACTTTTGGGGGCCGAAAGCACAGGAGGAAACAACCATCGGACGAGAGGTCTTAACGATGAGGGCCATGATGCTAGGGTATCGATACGAATGCGCGGTGCCACAATGCAACTTGCCGGTGAGAGCAATACGAGTAAGGGCACGTCATCGTTGGATAATTAAATGCAGTTGGCACGATAAATCGCTATACAGGTGTAGGATTTGTACAACTGGCTTAACGGAATTCCGTGACCTCGGACAGGCGCTGCGTGAAGCCTTTCCAAGAAGGGTACCCCTATAACGCCCTATTGAGCAACAACTTTACGTCCCAAACGCCTTCCTTGCCCGCCCGCCCACAAACGGACGACCGTTTCTGACGCTCGTATTCATTCATTTGCTGAGCAATTTATGAAGCAAAGGGATTGGTATGAAGCGGGCTCGTGCATGGTACACCATAGTGGCAGGCCGTATCTTCGTAGCCGGTGAGATTGGCAAGCATGCGTACCGGAAAACTCGGATCGCGAAAACGATTAAGCAAGGTCACTGAAAACGAGAGGCTTTTCTTCGCGCGGATTTTGACGGCTTTTCGCTTCGCGTTCTTTTCGCCAATTTGCCCACTCCACAGTGCGCCGCTACTAGTCTTGTTAGGCTAAGTAGGAACTCATCCGTGCAGACGGCCTGTTAATTGAATTGGAATGGGATGGGATACCCGCGTTTTATTAGCCGTTAAAGTTGTTACGTTACGCTTCAAATTTATTTTTTATTACGTTAGCCTGAATTGTATGTTTTTGGAGCAAGAGCAAGCTGTGGAGCAGTGGGAAGGGTGTTGAATAGATCGAATTATTCTGATCATCACTGCGTCTTATAGGTACTGTATGTCACAAATCAATCTTCTATTCGGAACCTGAGCCATGGGGAATCGCTCCCACATTATGGACTCCTCACAGATATGAGAGCCCACAATGTGGGAGCTTCATCTTCCATTCTCGAAAGTCATGGAAGGGGTGTTCATTGTTAGATCGCTTCGCCGCCTAGGCGCTTGGAGGCCCTCCCATCCTTAGGCCAATTTGCCTCCCATCCCTAGGTCGAATTCATTGTGCCGAATTTGTTTGGGAGAATATAAACGCTAATTTTTACATAGGTGAGCACGTGCAAGTCATTGCCTGATCGCGACCACTTTGGAAAGTAGCAAGTACGTTGGCACAATCAAAAAAGTAAACATCAAGCAAACAGCTTAATTTCTTGCAACTGTTTGGAAGAGCTCGCAAGGACGAGCGAAAGCTGCGAATGTGTCCGCGGCGGTTGAAGCGACTTCACGTGTGTGACAACGGTCAAACCTCGCTTTACAGTCCAAACATCTTTGAAAATGCACGTAGGCCGTGGCCTGTGTAGCTTCATTGTCGAGAGGCGCAGCCGGGAGTTGTCGTTCTAGTGGGATCATTTGGGGCAGCTGGTCACCGTCTAATGCCTTATCTATGGCGAGGCAAAGATAAAAATGGCTCAAATCGATAATATCCCACGAATCAACCGCATGCCAGCGCTCATGTTCAAGATGGGGTACGACAACCATGCTACTGGCATCTCAGGGATGTGGAAGTTTACATTGAACAAAACAATTCGAACGACAAACAAGGTCAGACCAATAGAGGTCTTGTGTCCCAGATTAAGAGTTCAGGCGCGAAGCAATTTTGGGATTAACACTTGGGAACATACTTTGATGCCTGATCATGCCTTTTTTGAAGGGCAATCCCATAATTGCTCGAAATAGAAACTGGTCGCGTGAACAGAAGCTAGTGAGAAAAAAACAAGAAAAACGAAGAGGAAAACAACCGCGCGACAGCTTTTTACGACGACTAGTTCGGTCCCTGTTTCTCAGAGTACACTACTAGGACTTAACATAGAACGCCTCGCAGAACCGGAAACCATTGATATGAAGTTCTTCTGGAGGACTACATGTGCTCGTTCGGGGAGCTATTGTAACGCGGCTGTGTAAAGCGTTTTGCACGCACACAAACTGAGAAAACGAGATCGACGAACACAGACTGACAGAGAAGCGCAACTTACTATTTTTTTATAGGTGATGGGTTAGTAAAAAAAATTTAGCGAATTATCGTGAAATCTTAAGCATGCTACCTTGAAAAGGGCCCAACTAATAAGTAAAAAAATTAGTGAATTATCGGTGAAATCTTAAGCCATGCTTACCTTGGAAGGGCCCAATAAATCAATGTACACTATTAAAACAGCAGAGTTACATTTTAAAAACTGACAATTACAAGATTAGGATCCTTAGGTTCATTGAGTGCTGAACATCGAGGAAATGCGATTGGGGATGGGGAGGAGTAGGAGTTAAAAAGTGGCTATACCATAATGTCGTGTCTTCGTCTTTTCTTACAAGAGGTAACACACACCCAACATTAGATTGAGGTAAAATTTCGTATCTAAAGCTGCTATCTCGAAACCGAGGCTTTGTTTTCAGTAGTCTTTCAAAACATTGCAGTCAAGAAACGCTGCACATTGAGGATTTAGAGGTAGTGGGAGGTTCGCGAAAGTGGGGAGAGAGATCAAGCAGGTAAAAAAAAGACTTGCCGGGCACATCCGTGCGGCAGTTTTCTTTTTACTGCTGATTTTTTTCTTTTTTGCAGGAAGCCCAACAAAATCAATCAACAAGCTGCTATCCTAGTGACAGCAGAGCAGGCATTCTCCCTATTTTGAGTGTGGGTGTCGACCTGTCTCTCCATCCTCGCATTTGAGAAACAGCTGCCAACAAAAATTGTTAGTATGTTGCACTAACAAGAGTCGCATCAATGAAAAATCTTCTCATCGTCGTATTCTTCCCTGACCAGAACCCGGGTACATCATCAAAGTGGTTGAAACGTGAAAGGGGATAGAATTTAGTCTATTAAAAACTTCTGACCGTTCTTCAATTTTTAGGCTATATACAGCTACAGCTGCGTCTATTTACGCTATATAGCTTCCCCTAGTCAGCGGTCAGAGGGACACTCTTTAGTGCGACAGTTGATCATATGCGCACAACCCTTCATTCGACGACAGATTTTCGAAAAAAAAATCAAGAAGAATAGTCAGGTAAGGGAGTTCATAGGGCAAAGATGAAAGCTGCCACTCAGATTTAAGCAGGGACGGGAAATGCGCCCTGTTCGGAAGGGACAAATGTGCTACCTTCTGCATACATTAAGAGATTTTGCACAAAATAGTCCGGGCACTTCGAAACAATTTGAAGTTTGTGTTAGCGAGAGGGGGGGCGGACGAACAGACGCGTCATGGCATAGCCGCGCCGCCCGCATGACCCTTTCGCCCAATGTTGCTGAAAATCTATAGTTTGTAACATCGCAACTAGAGGGGACGGTTTCAACAAGGATTGAATGAGCTCAGCTACGACATTCTCATTGTTTTTTCTTCCGAATCAATATAATCGATTACCGAAGAAAAGAGAGCTGGAGGCGGGCACATTCCGTCCCTTGTGCCACCGCCCCGTTTGATTGTGATGTTATCCTACTATATATAATCCGCTAAGTGTGTGTGTGTGTGTGTGTGTGTGTGTGTGTGTGTGTGTGTGTGTGTGTGTGTGTGTGTGTGTGTGTGTGTGTGTGTGTGTGTGTGTGTGTGTGTGTGTGTGTGTGTGTGTGTGTGTGTGTGTGTGTGTGTGTCACGAAATTCATAACACCTGTCCCAGTAGCAGCGAGACTTTGGTTTTAGGAAGTGATGGAGGGGATGTGACGGAACGCACACCCTCCATTGGTGGGTGTAGACCAAAGTGTTATCAGCATGATACAGATCCGGTAAGGGGCGCCCAAAGGGGAATGGTCACTGGTCACAATAGTACGGCTCACTAAGCAGCAGCTGGGGACGTTAGTTCGCCGAGATATGACGAGGAAATAAGAAACGAGTTTAATTTGTGGTTTACTAGAACTTTAGCAGTTTGATAAGATCTTCGGATGAGGGGCTCAGAAGGATAATGGTGCAACATGCCTCACATAGATGGCGGGTCATAGCAACTGTGTTTCGCTGATTCCAAGGTATGATATAGGGTGTGGCACAGGAACATTGGATATAAGAACCGCAGGTGATAAGATTTGATAAGGAGAGTTAGAAAGGGAAGGTCAACATACTCATAACGTGGGACACCAAGGCGTTGATTCCAGCAAATGATATACAGGGGGAGGTTGGGACGGCTACGGTGGGTAATAGCAAGTGATAACAGCTGATAGAGGATGATAAGGAAGGTTGCCGTTGCTGTGCTGGAGCCTTTACACCATTCAAATTATAGAGTTTTAGTGATAGGGCCACTGATGTCGGGTGACAGGCAATCTTGTGAACTATATAAAGGATAAAGTCTTCGCCGTTGATCAATCCCTCTTGTGGGATGCGGCACGCATTCTACTTCCATTCAGAATCGTAGTGGCTTATTGAATGCGATGTGGCCTATACAATGACTTGCGGTGGCCAGCCGCTGTAGGTCACTGATCTTGCCCTCTCGTCGGACGAATCTGGAGTTCCGATCGTTACCTGTTCTCGAAGGTATGAGGCTTGGTTGCCTGACGCGGAAGGCGAACCCGGGATTGAGCCAGGACCCGCGCGAGTGGTAAGCGCGCTTTTTGTCACTACATCATCTCTGCCTCATAAACTAAACTGTATATCTGGAAAGTATTGGTGTGCATTTTTTTTTCAATTTATCATGTGATATAAATTATATATTTAGACAAATCATAGAAAAAAACCGTACATCACTTAGTTCCTAGTTTTTGGTCAGTGAACATATAAAGGTTCAAATCCTGTATAAAGGATAGGTACTTATGCACAGAAATGTTTCTATATATCTCTGAATCCGTAAACGTCAGCTGAAGCGCGAGTAAAACTGAAACGATGATCGCAAAACAAAGGCTCTGCGCCAGACTGTTTGGGTCACCTGGCTATAATTCATCTTTTTTTTCTGAAATTTGCAGTACGTCAACGAAATCTGCATAACCCGTGAGGTTTCGCCCACGTTGCACCGGTGACATAATTTTCCAGTTTCGTTGAAGAAAACAGATCGCGCAAATCAAATTAGATGAGCAGCCTGCATTTTCCACGAAACTATCATTTTCAATTCTTACGTAAGGCCTTCAAAAAAGAATGCACAGTAGTTTCCAGGTTCGCGCACGATTGAAGCTCCATCGTTGTTCCATCATTACCCAGCTCTAGCAGCGCTCAACACCAAGGTCTTCAAAGACAACAGCTTAGCGCGTCTCATGTAAACCTAACACCGTCCACCTTTAAACGCCTCATTTTTCAGAGAACTATCTATTCTGACCGAAGTTCCTTAAAACTCAGCTAGAATTCTGCTCCCTGGCTAGCTTAATTTGCCTCTTCTCCTCCAGTCGGGGCTGAGCACAGACCCTCTTAGCAGTGGGGCTGGTGACTTGGACGAGTTCGTCATGAGCATAAGCTCAATCAACACGATTCCAGGTGCAATCATTCAAGGAGAAAGAGCATGGAAATCGCCCAACGAACGCTACAGGCAAGCTAATGTACCCACGCATTCTGCTTTGTGAGCGTTGTCTTTGCAGCGGCGGTGAGCGTGGCAAGGGAATCGTAATTCGCCGCGACAGTGGGCATCGCGTGCGACGTCGCGCCCTCTAATGGCGACAATTCTAGGTGGCGTTGGTCGAGAGTAGACAAAGTGATTACCCTGGCCATCCCGTCGGAAACAATGGACATAAATTGTCCACCTTCTCTTGTCTATCATTAAACGGCCGATGCTTCCAAGTGGAAACGGGTAGCGCCAAAGTCAGGCCCATTGGCAGCGCGCTGACCGAAGCGGCTAATTACAGTTCTCTTGCCTCGTCTCCCGGTCTCGCACAGTTAACAGTAGAGCCGGTTGATTGGTGTTGGCACAAAATTCGCCGAGTCTCCAGCTGTCGTTATCATTCGGTCTTTCGAGTGACGAAATTCTGTGGCGAGTAACAGACGATGCAATACGCGGAAGCGCATATTGCTGATGCACTTGGTAGTCTTTGATGTGGATGTGGTTATCGTGTTCAAGGGTTCAAAACACCCAAACAGACAACTTTTTAGAAAAATCTGCCCTGGCGCAGAAAACGTAAAATTCGTTCTGGATTCCGAAAGGTGGGCAGCGGAGAGTCAATAGCGTGCTACGGTGTTCAATATTCCTAAGCGGCAAAGGAGGAATACCAGACGCCTAGCTTATGCATAAGACGTCTATCATTTCCCTTTTTTGCGATATTTGAAATAGATCCGCTCCTCCCTTAATGGAAGAGGTGCTTCATGTTATGAATGATTGAAAGCTCTATGGCATTTTTAATGGGAAATGAATGAGGGTAAGGGCCTCAAATGTCATGACAAAAAAAGGAAAGAAACCGCAATGAGTGACGCAATAGTACCCGGCATATGCTTTTTCCGCTGGTCGCTTCAATTTGTCACAGTGATCAACGTCTGATGGAACTGCGGGGAAAGGGGCGAGGTTGGCGCACGGAATTAGTTGTGTTTCTTACGGTAATGATACCTCGCTTAATAGCTAGCGTAGTGTTAGCAGGACGGACAGACATTTCGTAATTTTTGACATCGTCGCGAGTGGCCCAATGCATACACGGCAAGTCGGCTCCCATCCTTGATATGTGTCAGCTTCTCGGTTGTGGCAGTGGAAACCACATAAATTCGAGCGGAGACAAGACACCATGATAGGCGATATAGAATTTCCCGTCCCTTGAATACTTCGATTTGAGCGGCCAGACAACGCAACTCGTCTGTCGGGCGGCAACGCTACGCTATCGTCCCTACCATCGCGGTATATTGGTGTACAAGTATGCGCAGTTCGCTGTGCGGACGGTGGGCGTGTCAGGCGGGACGAGTTTGGCACAGTGCCACCAGTTGTTAATGCGAGCAAATGATATGACTGTATCATATCGTTCGCATTGCTCGTTTTCTACCACTTTTTGTCACATGCGCGCTTCAACAAGAAGGCAGAGAACGGCTTTGACGGGGGTGACACAGTCTTACTTCCTGACACGCCCAACCGTCCGCAGCGAACTAGAGTGTACGTGCTGTGGTACGTGCTGCGGCTGGTACTGCTTTTGAGAAGTTTGAATAGCACTAGCAACAGAACTTCTTACCATTGGCAAGATCTTTGGTATCAACCATCATCATATTTGATTTTCGTATTCCAAGGTCTGTAAAAGCTGCAAGATGTGCGCGAAAGGCTAGCAATGCCGGCTTGGATACCCCAGATTGGCGACGTGCTCGAGCGCTAGCGTATGCTTCCTCACTGGCTTCGTACTACAGTTCAGAGTAGACTATGTGTAAAAAAATGCAACTGAATCAAGTTAGGTCGCTGGTGCGATTGTCACACAAGACGTATAGAAAGCCACTTTTGCAGCTTGAACACAACCTGGATCTTTCCAAAAAGGCATCTAAGCTACTATGGTTCAACCGGTTTCCCGTTATCAAATTTCTGGATTATATCCCCTAAATACATACTCCTATTCTCCAGAAACACTTAGTATAGCACAACAGGTTGAATCACTAGTACATTTATCTATTGGATGTCACTTAAGCAAAGCAGCCGGTTGGCAGCTGACGTAACTAGCAATACGAGAAGGGAAGAATCTTTGTTCTGCACACGGAAACTGTTGTGAACCTCCTGTAGTCGCAGATTCAGAAACCAGGTAAACTGTTCCATTTACTCCCTGTACGTGTTCTAGATTTACTGGGAATCTTTCTGATAATCACTGTATTTGTCAAGATAGCTGGTAACAATTTAAATATCAGCAATTTGACTAAACTTGTTTCAGAAAGCACCAGTACAAATGTTTCTGAAATTGTTGCTTCAAAAAGCTGAGCGAATGTCAGCTCATGAGGAGGTGACGAGTTTTTGATTCCCAGTTTTCAATTCGAAGTTTGAGAAGAAGTTGAGAGTCCCGAGAAATAGCCAGCATGTAAAACGCACGGGAGGGAATAGGAGTTCTGATCTCCTAGGTTATCATTCTTATAAGATGAGAAGCTTTTGATGCTTTATGGGTCAACCCCGCTACAGGAGAGTGTCAAGCGCGACTTCAAGCCGCGAAAGTCAGCGCTAAGTCAGTTTGCATAAACGGCGTCGCGCGAGGACCTAATCGATTTGACACGACATTGCTACAGTTAGCCAAGCCGAATTTCTAGAAATGCCGCGCGCGGCGAGCCAGTTTCGAGGTTGAGTGATGTTTCGGTGCGAACAATCGCTACTAGTCACAAGCGTGGAACGAGTCGAGATGAACCTTATGGATATAGGCTTGTAGAAAATTATGATTTTCTTAATTTTCAACGAAATATTTACCGTTTCCCGGGACGTTTATCCATTCATTTTCAGGCTGTTGGCTGGCTGGCTTGTCTTGGCTTATATGAATTATACTGCTTGCGGATAAACAACAAGGATTCCGTGGGATAGTATCAACCCTTCCCTTCAAAGAGTTCAGTTTCCGTTCCATGGATTTTTTACAGACTGACTTCTCTGGCTTTTGGAAATGTTTCACGCGCTTAGGGTTCCCTTCCAAGCAGTTCTCATCCACCAACAAGGAATAGGTGACATTCTCCAACAGATCCCCTAGAAAGAATATTTAACCCCTTCTCGCAGCCTAGGGTAGATGAAACTGGTAAAATAAGAAGAATAACGAATGCTACAAGAGAATACAGGTTCCCATAGCGACGACAAACTATGACTAAGAGAAGACACAGTGAACTCGTTACACCGGAAGTGAAGTGTGTGACGTCATCAGCGCTCTAAAATAGTCCAGAAAATAAATCATCTGAAGTCAGGAATGACTCGGACGACGTTAGAAGCCGTTGCTGGAAGAATCAAATCAATAGATCAATAATCCCAACGAGGGGTATTGAATGGTATAACCGGCTGCGTGGTGGGGGCCACGTCGCAGTGGACTTCCGGCGTTGATGGCGGCGGTGGCGGCGCCTGCGCGCTGTAAAGTCAACCCCTTCCACAGCCACCATCACCGCCAACGCACCCAACAAGCAACAGCATTCACACAGTATCTTCGCGACAGTTCAATGAAAACGTTCGATTGATCGGATATTGATTGGGTGACAAACAGAAGAGAAATGGTATTGATTGATTGGAATTCACTGATTGTGACAATGAAGGTGACGCCGCGAATGAAAGGATACATGAGAGATAAATTTCGACGGACGACAAATGGATTGGATCGGAACACGGATACCCAAAGGGATCAATGCGTATCCATCATCCGAGAGTAGGATCGGGATGTGACAAATCGATATCTATCCGGGAAGGGGGGGGGATAGTTGAGCTTAAAGCACGCCTGCCGTTGGGGAAATTTTTTGCAAAACACGACCCCTTCCCCTTCCTCCTTCCCCATTGTTCCACACCATCTTCTCAATATCTCACCCCCGGAGTTTTTGAGTTTATT